>JBBPUD010000696.1:0-11587 GCA_038094475.1 Phylloporus aff. rhodophaeus
GCAAGGGCAAATATGAGCTCTACATCGATGGGGAGCTTAACATCAAACATATTCACACGATTAAGACCAACGGGAAGAGAAGCATTGCTACTTTACCGTAAGAGTTCTTCAAAGAAATGTGTAGGGCTAACAGGTTCTAAGCAAGTACGATCTTCACAAAGCTCGATGAATAGAAATTGTCTTGCAATATCTGTTGCGTGTTTTTAGATAGTTGGTGAATGTCAAGTTCGTTGCGTTGTGTCTAGTAATCTTCTATCACGAGCCTGAAGTCCGAAGAATTTCTTCAAGACGCAGTTGATGACTGTGTAGTTGGCTGATCCTTGAAACTGGCAAGTTTGATATTCGGCTAGTCGCGTCCTTGTAGGGCGCAGACCGCGTGAGGGGAATCTAAGATTCTGGAAATGAATCCATCTCTAGCTTGCTCTTTCATTGTTAACATTTCGTAAGTTGAATTGTGCAGACTCAAGCACTGGTTATAACCAGAGGTATAATTCACCAATTATAGTGCAGATGTGATATAGGCAGACAAGGAGTATACTGGGGCGGACCATACGGGCCACGGCCCAGTTGAAGAGAAAACATACTGCCAACTACCAACATGAGCTGGTGAAAACATCACGAATGGAAGTGCCACGTCAAATCAAGCATTCTCTGTCCCTGACTGTTTTTCGAGCGATACGTTCTCATGCGAGTCATGCGCCGCTGCCTTGTGCGTGATCTGTTCGATTGCGTCTTCACCGTCAAAGAGCGCAGCGGTCTCCTCCAGTGTCCGGTTCTTGGTCTCCACAATAAAGAACCACAGAAAGACAAATTCGCAAGCGAGCCAGCACACATATACGAGCTATTTCCCCATGTTAGTGAGCTCCACACTGCGGGGACAAGTGAGATAATGACATACATAGTATTTCCACCCCAGCGCGTCCAACGCAATCGGGTTCACATACTGGTTAAATATCAGCGCAAGTGAGACAGTGAAATTGAAGAGACAGAGCCCCCGTGCACGGAGGTTGAACGGCAAGATCTCGACAGTATACGCGATAACAAGTGGACTAAACGCGAGCGCGTATGCAGACGAAAACAAAAATACAAATGCAATTACAGCATGACCTGCTGCAGGCGTCTGGTGCTGCGAGTACTGGGAAAAACAGATCGCCTGCGCCATGTAAAAAAGCGTCATCAAGCCGGCCGATGCAAGGAAGAGGAAGCGGCGCCCAAGGCGGTTGACGGTGTACGAGGAATAGAGCGCGAAGAGGAAGCTCCAGATTTGAAGCGTCCCATTGATGAGTAGCTGCGTACTCGAACTCGTGATACCGATCTCGTTCAACACCTTTGAAAGGTAGTAGGAGAGGAGACCATTCCCGGACCATTGTGAGAAGAAAGCAATGGCTATGATGATTCGCATTCGCTTGCGGTTGCCTGGCGTCGCAATCAGTGACTTCCACCCGATGTTGGCCGCAACGGTTTGGTCAAAATCGAGCGCAGCTTTGATCTCCCTGAATTCAAACTGCACAACTGGGTCTTGTCTGGAAGTATTTCAGTATTGTATGCTGGTAAAGATATCTGCAAGTGAACACGTACTCGTTGCCATCAGCATGGTAATATGCAAGTGTTCTCAGGGCTTCTGCTTCCTGTCCCTTGCTCACTAGCCAACGCGGGGATTCAGGTGCAAACAGAACCAATATTACCTGGATCAAAGATGGAACGCCTTGGAGAAGTGATGGCAAGCGCCAGGCCCATGTGTTATTAATCCTGAACGAACCATACGTCGCCCACGCGGCGCTGATAACAAACCTCGTGATCAGAAATACATTACGTGGGAACAAGGGACTAACATGATGGCGCCCGAATACCAAAGGGAGTTGTAAAGAGATGTTAGTGGGGCGCGATAAGTAGGATATGAAAGCTCTGTAACCAACATGGGCGCAGCATTTGCTATATACGTGATATATTAATTAATACGGAAGTATCAGGGTAGTTGATTACGATACTCGCCTGCGAACGTGTTCCCAAAGCCAATTAAGAAACGGGCACCGATGAACATTCCAACAGATTGGGAAGCAGTCTGAATGGCGGTGGCAACACACATAATGGCCGCACCAAGCCAGAGTGCACGACGACGGCCCACACCATCGGACAAATACGGTGCAAATGGATATCCGGCTAACGCGCCAATGTTCTACAGGTGCCGCTGATGCGTCAACGGTAATGAACTAGTCTAACGTAAGGGGCTGACCTGTATGGCATTGAGCACGCCAAGTTTTCCCCCAGAAGGGTTGTTGAAGGCGGATTCCCACTGAGTGAGACTCTGCAAACCGTTCATCATGCTACCGTCGTATCCGGTAGTCGACGATGTGATGAGGCTGTCATAGATTGCCAAGAGAGACATCAATTTTGGACGGGTATGCTCTCTTTGGCACATACAGTAGGACAATCCAGGTATTCAGGGTGATGAGTCTGCAGAAATGTAGAAAAACGCGACAGAGGGCAAATGGTGAGCGCACCGCCTGTTATTGTACCATTTTCTTGTCGGGTCAATGAGATGCGCCAATGAGTGGTCTTGAACAGCAGAGTGAGAAGCGCCGGCAGCACCCATGGTATCTGATGCCTCTGAAAAACGGCAGGCGAAAAGAAGTTGCGCAATTTATAGCTTCTGAAGGTCCCCTGGCACATGGACCCAATCAGGACGGTCAGCAGATTACATTGATGGGCCGCGGAGCTCCAGGGAGGCGATGACAATTAGCACCTGGGCAGGTCGAATAACGTCACGTTCAGCAGTCGTTTGAAGGTCCATCTGAGAGCTGCGATTGGTGGACGTAGGTGGACTATGTTGAACCAAAACGGTAGGAACCAAATTGGGTTGAAAAAGTCGAGCATTTCTACCTGGAATATCCTCGTCGATGACTTGAATGTGCCAAGTTTGAAACAGTAGACGTACATGGTCGTTGATGAGCCCAAACTAAGTTGCTAGTTCGTACTAGCACCTACTTGGAATTCCGAGTACAGGGGGTATACCCGAGTCACATCGTGCCCCATACAGTACTCTCCAGTACTGTGGCGATGAGGATCAGAGAATGTCCATGATTAGTATGCTTTCTGCATCCTGGCAGAATTAACGTTACTTGAGTGCCAAGTGCTTGTGAGTAACACTGGTGGTTGGACCAGACAAGTTCTTCACCGGGTGTCTTTGAACTCGATCGGTGTGCCGAAATGTCCACACTTGAAGTAACGGCGGGTGGAATCTAATCGGTCATTGTGGAACCAGTTGGTAACGATACACAGAATTCTATTGTTCTCTTGCAACAGTCTTAGCTCGGGCAAGCATGACTTGCTCCTGACCACCATCACCAAATACCGTTTTCTCCAATGGCTGGCGCGTTCAGTGGCCATCTCCTCAACGCATTCAACAGCGCCCTCGCTCAGCCCAACACCCCTATCATCACCAGCGGCACCATGTCCTTTGATGCCCGCATGCACGGCACCCCTTTCTCCCTTTCGTCTATGCCACTCTTTGGTTTCACTCCCCTCTCCGAAGGCAGCACCTCCGCAAAACAAATCGCTACTCTCCAGGCCAAGCTCAACAAAAAACTCGGCCCAGAATACATCAGCCAACGGCCGGGTCCTGGTGGTGGTCCAAAACTTACCTACGCCGAGGGATGGAAGATCATCAACCTTGCCAATGAGGTGTTTGGATTCAACGGCTGGAGTTCCAGCGTCGTGAGCATCGCAACTGATTTCGTGGATCATATCGAAGAGTCGAAGCGATTCAATGTCGGTGTGACCGCCATCGTACGGGTGACACTCAGGGATGGTGCGTATCACGAGGACGTTGGTTATGGTATGCTGGAAAATGCCAAGAGCAAGGCGGCTGCATTGGACAAGGTGAGTTGGCAGTCTTGTTTTCCCTTCCTCTGTCCTCGTTGGGTTCGAGAAAGCAACATTCCTCTTTCCCCCCTGTGTGTTTTCTAGTGCAAGAAGGAAGCCATTACGGATGCCCTCAAACGCACCCTCAGAAACTTTGGCAATTTACTCGGGAATTGCTTGTATGACAAGTCGTATGCCCAAGAAGTCGTCAAGATCAAAGTTCCTCCGGTATGATCACCGTATCGGTCAGGTTGTCTATGCTCACCTAGTTCACGCCATAGGCAAAGTTGGATAAGAACGAACTATACCGTCGACCTGAATTCGAAGAGACTACACCAGAGCCTCTACCTCCAGCTCGTGGACAGCCCGTTGATTCTAAGATGTTGGCCCAGAGCGAGGAACTTCTCGTCAAATCAGAGCATGAGAGTCGTGAACCGGAAATACCCATCACGTATGTACCACGCCATCTGCGTCAGGAGATGATCGCCGCTGCCGAACGTACCCAAGCCCAAACCCCTGTTCGTGCCGTCCCCACGCTACTCCAAGGACCGCCTCCACTCCCCCACGCACTCGCGACGACCCTGGGATCAGGAGCGAACATAATCAGTGTCCCTGCAAACCGTGGACCATCCTCAGTCGGTACACCGAAGCACAACGGACTTGTGACACCGGTCCAAACGCCCGTGCAAGTGCAACGTCCACCTCCACAGGCACCACTACCACGAGCCGCCGCGACATCGCCCCTTACCCGAATGCGCAGTGATCCTGATTGCAATGTGTCTTTTGCCGAGTCAGAACCAACAGACGTGCCAACTGCCGGATCTATTGGCGCGACGGGCGATGCTGGTCAAGTTAATGACCAAGACGTCGATGAAGACGATGGGTTCCCTTTGAGTACTCAAGACGGTGCACTTTTTGCTACAGTTGACCTTGGCGATGGGGATCTCGGGCGGCCGATTGACTTTGACGAAGGCGTAGGCGGTGTGAGCGTGATGGACGCATCTATGCTTGAACAGCAATCGGAGCATCAGCATCGGCACCAGGTACGTGACCGTACGGTGAGCGAGTCGAGCACTGGGTTGTCATCGGGTGGAGTATCCCACACGAATATGCGCAGTGAACCGCAAGTTCAGCCGACAAAACCACCCTCTGGGTACGGTGACCACGGGAAACCACAGCCCCGAAGTGCACCATTCAGTGGGAATACATCCCCACCCACTTCGAGTGCGACGAGCGCACGCGTGGGACCCCAAGCACAGGACATCAGGCGTCCCATGCCGACCTCCATGGGCGGGTTCCAGCACCCACCTGGCACGGTACATCTTCCTCCCGTGTAGGCGTTGCGTCTTGCTGACACTCACACTTTGTTGTTTGACTCAGAAACCGCCAGCGCAGCAACACGTCCCCAAGCCCGTGATGCCAGCCCGTGTTCGGACGAATATGAGTACTCCACCGAATGGACCAACCAATGCACTCAAGCGCAGTGCGGACGTAATGCAGTGCGTGCCTCCTCGGTTCTCTTGTGCTGGCGTTTGCTCGATGTCTTTACACACTGTCTTTAGGATTGGTTCGACGCCATCGACATCGACGCGTCCCCCAATCCAAGGCATGGGTCTTGCTCAGAGGCAACAGCAACAACGGGATGCCACCGCGCACCGTCCATCGGATAATAACGAAGGCAGCGATCCTAAACGGTTCAAACGCTAATTCATTTTCATCCTTGCCTTTTTTTATCCCTTGCACGTCTCATGCATATTCGCTGTCGCACCTTTTCGTCACTTTACTTGATTCTCTCTATCTCTGCTTTGGTTTTCGACAAGAAAATGGGACCATGTGTACGAGTAGTTTTCGCATTCAGATTAGTTTCAGTTGTTCAGTGGAGTATTAAATCCTACAGGCTCAAGCAATCAACACTCCGTCTTTGCACTGTTTAATGAACCCGAGAGACGGTGCCTCCCTCAGCTGCACTAGTATTGCGGGTCAAATAGCAGGATGTACTCTACCAGTGCGCTGTATTATACGCCAAATTGGTCCTCTGAAACTTGATGTTTCATCGAACGTCCAGATGAATGGGGAATTCTACACCAGAATCTCGTTTTGCAAGATGCCATGGCAGAAAGAAGACGAAGAAATCCATCGCAACACCGCTCCAATCCTCTACGCATCAGGGACCTTCAAACACATCTTCTGTTTTCTCAAACAACACATCTTGCCCCGCAGCTTTGTGTGTGATCTGCTGGATCGCGTCTTCGCCGTCAAAGAGCGCCGCCGTCTCTTCCAACGTCCGATTCTTGGTCTCTACGACAAAGAACCACAAAAAGACCCATTCGCATGCGAGCCAGAACACGTACACCAACTATCGAGGCGTCCGCGGCAATCAGCCTCCCCGAACAGAGAGGTGGGCAAGACGACGCACATAATATTTCCACCCCAACGCATCCAACGCGACCGGGTTCACGTACTGGTTGAATATCAACGCAAGCGATATCGCAAAGTTGAACACGCAGAGCCCGCGCGCACGGAGGCTGAACGGGAGGATCTCAACCGTGTATGCAATTGCGAGCGGCGTGAATGCGAGGGCGTACGCGGATGAGTACAGGAACACGAATGCGATCACGGCGTGGGCTGCGGCGGCGGCACGGTTCTGCGCATACGCCGCGACGCAGCCTGCCAAGGCGGCGTAGCATAGCGTCATCAGGGCTGCCGAGGAGAGGATGAGGGGGCGGCGGCCATGTCGGTGGAGCGTGTATGACGCGTACACTGCGCCAACGAGGCTCCAGATTTGCAGGGTGCCGTTGATAAGTAGTTGGGTACTCGAGCTCGTGATGCCAATCTGGTTCAACACCTTTGAGAGGTAGTACGAAAGAAGGCCATTCCCAGACCACTGGGTAAAGAAAGCGACCGCGATGATAATCCGCATCCGCTTGCGGTTGCCTGGTGTCGCGATGAGAGACTTCCAGCCAGTGTTCGCTGCCACTGTCTGGTCAAATTCCAGGGCTGCCTTGATTTCCTTGAACTCGAATTGCACAACCGGATCTTGTCTGCGAAGATATCAGCGTGCCAATCATGGCGTCTACGAGTGAGCACTTACTCGTTTCCATCAGCGTGGTAATATGCAAGCGTCCTCAGGGCCTCCGCTTCTCGCCCCTTGCTCACCAACCAACGAGGTGACTCGGGTGCAAACAAAACCAATATCACCTGGATCACGGATGGGACGCCTTGGAGCAATGATGGCAAGCGCCAAGCCCAAGTATTGTTGATCCTGAACGAGCCGAATGTCGTCCACGCAGCACTGACACAGAACACCTTGAATAAGAGATGCATCACATGGAATGAGAAGAGACGGACATGATAGCACCCGAATACCAAAGGGAGTTGTACAGGGCTGTCAAGGGGGCACGGTACGTTGGATATGAAAGTTCAGTGACCAACATTGGGGCAGCATTGGCTTTATTCGCATGGAATATATCAACAACAGTCAACCAAATTTTGCATGAAACTTGCCTGCAAATGTATTCCCGAAGCCAATCAAAAAACGGGCACCAATGAACATTCCAACGGATTGGGAAGCGGTCTGAATGGCGGTAGCAACACACATGATGGCTGCACCAAACCAGACTGCACGACGGCGACCAACGCCGTCAGACAAATATGGCGCGAACGGATACCCTGCGAGGGCACCGATGTTCTAGATGTTTCGGTCAATGACGATGAGCCAGACTAACGTAAGGTGCCACTACCTGTATGGCATTGAGTAGGCCGAGTTTTCCTCCAGAAGGATAGTTGAAAGCAGACTCCCACTGGGTGAGACTCTGCAAACCGTTCATCATACTACCATCATACCCAGTGGTTGATGATGTAATGAGACTATCATAGAGGTTAAAAGATCAGCAAGTGTGCGTGGATTCTTTTGGGCATACAGTAGGACAATCCAGGCATTCAGGGCAATGAGCCTGCAGAAATGTGGGTAAACGCGACTGAATGGAGCAGAGAGGGTGCTCACCGCCTGTTGTTGTACCACTTTCTTGTCGGGTCGATGAGATGCGCCAATGAGGCCTCTTGGGCCATACTAGTAGAAGGGGAGGCACCACCAACACCCATCCTGCGTTCGAAAACTGGATACCGAACAAGAACTGGTCGCCTTGCGGTATTATGTAGTGCATTTGATGGCGCCACTAGTGCGTTCGCGGCTAACCGAGGATAGAACCCCCCGATTTATGAGCGCGCCGACTCTAACTGTAAGGTAACGTCACAATTTACCTAAATCTCTTGGACATGTTTTTCAGAGGGAGTGGTCGCCAACCTTGCTCGAATCATTATGAATTTACGCAAGATGTTGCAGCCCTGGCATGACTTCCTCCCCGAGGTCATAATGATTCGGACAAGCAGTTCCCTCGTACACACCTCGGGACTAAGCTGCCCCGGAGCATATGTTCGGAAGTTTGACGTTTATAATCGAGTTGCTGATAGGACAAATAAACAGTGTCTTCTACGCCATAAAACCTAGACATGTCCAAAAAGGAGTTGATACATACATACGATTGCACGATCAACGCGGGTAAGAGTACATATAAAGAAAAAATGCCTACGGGTACCATCTCATGTTCATTCCAACGATGGATTCGTATATGCCTTGGCTCCCTACCTCAAAATTGAAAAAAAAAAAAAGGTGCCAGCGCTGCGCCTGCCACATCAAATGAAGGTCGGATGAACATCCTGGATGCCTAAGCGACGTGTGTATCCTCTAGACGTGTGAGGTCATCCCTCGCGCCGAGCAGTACCTCCTGTTCGAACGGCATCAACACCACAACAAGAGATAAGAAACATGCAGCCCACCGTTACTAGCGCCTGCCGTGCCTCATCCTTGATCTCCTTCCACCGTCGTTCATATGCTCCCCAGAGCTGCTCCCACTCCGCCTTTCGGCTCACACCTCCCGTACGAATGAGCGCTCGCAGCACTATGATACCCGCGACCCATTCGACCTCGTCCGATTCCCACACAGCGTCGCGCACCATCATCTCCGAAAACGTGCCACTTGACGACATGGTGTATCCGAGTTCTTGACCTTGCCGCGCTTGCTGGAAAACTGTGTTTGCATTGGCACCAATCACCCCGACGCCGCTTACAGTGGTATTGGGAGCCCCGTTGGGAGCCCCATTGGTAGCCCCGAGGATCCCGAGTTCGATTGCGGTGGCGTGTATTTGTGCCCATTGTACATGATCTTTGCGTCGTTGCCTATCCACCTTGATCCGTTCCATCTCGTCGGAGAGTGAGTCGTGCGCCGTCACACCCGTACCGAAGGCCGCACTCCCATTCGTAGTGGTAGGGGTCCAGACCGACGACTTGCGAAGTACTGTCTGGAGTGCGCGAGGGCCGGCCACCGGCCCAGATACATCCGCATGGACAAGCGTGTTTGGGAAAAACGCACAAGCATCGACGAAACGACGCAGAAGCGTACTGAGCGCATCTGTCTGCGTACGGGCAGAGTTTGATCCCGATGTCGCAGCACCCGACACGGATGCAGATGCCACAGTCAATCCAGTCGGGGCAACTGACGCTGAGGAGAGGATGGAGGAAGCGGCGTCGAAGAGAGTATGTATTACGGGTGTGAGTGGGGTAGGCGAAGGGTGAGCGAGGACATAGGACTGGATGAGGGACGAGAGTGTGTGAGAATCAATTGCGTTGGTGATGAACGCGTCGCAGAGGGCAGAGGGAGTCACGCTAAGCGTAATTGGGCTCGGCGAAGGGACCTGTACAGGGACGGGCACAGGGGCCGGAAAGGTAAACTGAAGTTGTTGGTTGGACGGGTTAGGCTGGGGTTGTTGCTGTTGCTGCTGTGGATGTTGTTGACCATGTGCATGCAAGTGACCATGGGTACTTGGATCTGGGGCATCCGAGGCCGATGCAAAGGACGTCGCAATATCCGGCGTCCATGAAATGCTGCCTGCTGGGAGAGACGGTGAGCGACTGCGAAACGAGCCAGGTGACACGACAATACCTTTGTCGGACGGTCTCTTTGGCCTGGTGCGACCCTCTTGCTTCCGCCTTGCGCGCCCGACGGTGTTCTTGTACCAGTTGTATATTTGCTGGACGCAAGGTCATTACTGCGACAGCAAGCGGCCACTTGCGTACTTACCTCACGGAACCGGGGTTCTGCCTCGTCGACGCCTTGGAGGTCTGTGGGGAGACCAAAGCGGACGAGAAAGTCACTGGCCCTGTCGAGCGCAAACTTTTTCGCATCACCTCTTACATGTCCCCTCGTCCTGGTCTCGAAACCGTTGATGTGGCTCTTGAGAAAGAGGAGCTGTTCTTCGGTGTACGCCTTGGGCAATCTGGGTTTGCTTACCCTGGGATCCATCGCGATGAACTGTTCGGGTTTGCACAGCCACACACTTACAGGTTCACTGGATTCCATTAGGTAATACAGTTGTACTCTACACACCCAAATCAAGCTTTCAAAGTAGTGACGTTTGATGGAAATTGTGGGGGGAATGTACATTGAATCCTACACAAACATTGTAATAACCTAGTCTAAACCATTCTCACAGTGTGCACAATATATTGAGTAGACTATGTTTGCATGGCATTGTGCCCTGGATGCTAGCTAGATACTGAAAAGGGCTCTGAAGAATAACTAAGTGTCAGATGGTGAACAAATTTTACTCTATTCAGAAAAGGTCAAGGAATGAATGTCTGTGGGACATGCTGAACCTGGATGTCACTGAGATGTTTGTTGGGTATCCCATGGACCTATTGCTGACAAATTTTGGCTGCCCGGGTACACACATCCTGCAAACGTGTGTAATGATACTGTTAAAAATATAGGCTCCTGAAAATTAAGACTTCTGTTGCTTCCACACCTCCAGAAATGGTCATTCCGGAATTCCCATGCCTTCGGAAACTCCAGAACTGACCTACACTTATAAAACTTAACTATATAATCTATTCCTCCCTGACCTATTCCATATAAATCCCACTTACATACACTTGCCTATTTTTGGAACTTTGTGAGTATGTATCTCTGCCCATATATATACCTTTACCTCATTTTTCTTTCTTTCCTCAGTTGTGTTTCACTCTCGTGGGCAACTGGCTGAGTGGGCACAATTGCCCTTGCATTAGAAAATCTGACAGGTTATGAGCCCTGCTAGTGCATACTAGTAGAATCTACCTATTCATCACAACTCTATCCCTCTCACCACATCTTCATCTCTTGCCCTGATGTATTACAAGCCTCTCACCTTGCAATGCCATCTGAATCCTCCTTAGGTGAAACTGCCACCTGTCCAGTACTATCTGGACTATCAAACTTCAAAATATGGAAACTGTGTGTAAATGCCAAACTGCGCTGTGAAAAAGTCCTTGGGGTAGTTCTAGGCACAGACACATGCCCAACCGCTGTTCCCTCTATTTCCTCAAGTGCCAGCATCTCTGGAACAAATGCTCCAACTACCAGAATCATCATTTCTGGAAGTATCAGTTCCAAAGAAAATATCTGGAAATGGACAGAACACAATGAGAAGGCACATGGCATCATTCAAGATCACATATCTGATGCACTTCTCCTGAAAACTGTGTTGAAGGAACAGCTTATATCGATAAGATAAAGCGTTCATTCATTGAGTAATGATCAATTAATAGTCTATCTGACTATTTAGGAAGTCTGACATAAGATATTGACTTCTATTGATCATGATCAACGGTCACAGATTAGATAATGCGTTC
>JBBPUD010000697.1:0-11536 GCA_038094475.1 Phylloporus aff. rhodophaeus
ATGTCATTTTAAAATGGCTATATCTCAGTACCATGGTAACCAAATCACATGATCTAAGTAGTGTTATAATGCCAAGAGTAAGTACTATCTTCCATTCTGCAAGTATTTGGCCTTGTTTGTTCCACATCACTGGCAATTAATAAATTTGTCAAAAATGACTCAACATTGGGACACTTTTTTGAGCCACTGTATGTGTGCTGCAGGCCCCTTCCATGCGATGGCACCTAGTAGCACACTACAAGCAAAACTTGACATATTAGAGCTATATCTTGCCAATCTTCCCCCCTCCCTCCCTCTTCCTGAGCCTGGCCTAGCAACATACACCTTCGATCTCTTTGACATTGCTCCAAGTGATGTTGAAGACTATGGTGAGACAGGTGCAGTCAACTGTCAGCTTGAAATTGCCTTTGGATCTCGGAGCAATGGGCCTATTCTCTTCAAGGAACATGGTCCTGCTTTGGTGGAGGTTGTGACTGTGCTCCGAGTGTACCTGAAGAAAGACCCTAGTTCAGTAATCCTTGAAAAATGGGTCAATGATCTTACTATGTCTGCTAAGCTTTGTTATACTCAAAACGGTTCACCTGTGAATGGCATTAGCTTGGGTCACTGTCTGTCAGACATTGAAACCTGATTGTCTGACTGATAGCTTCCATCTCACACCAGGACAGCTTCAAGTACCCATGAAAACTCCAGTCGGAACTTATCCACATCTGGTACAGCCACGGAAAAACAGGCTTTGCATTTGATTGTTCACAAGCTTGATAGCAAAAAAATAATGAATATACATGACCCAGATTACGAGGACCTACCAGAAGTTGATGATAGTTGGAAGAGTGGTGCAAAAATTTTGCTGCTACTGCTAGAGGTGTCCATTCATTGCCACAAGAAGGATGATCTGTCAGTGGAACGTGCCCGTTGCATTGGGAGTTGGCTCTGCCATATGACATGGAAATGGCCCTGGTATTGCCAGCGCATACTTGAACATGCCTCAAAATGTGGCTGTATTGATCAAGGACTCCATGATGCAGCAGCAGCTGAAATGGTGAAAAAGGCTGTTGGTCTGTTGGCAACCATTCCTACTTGTTCTAAATCAGATATGGTACCTTCTGGATCAGACACCTACATATGTGGAACCTACCAATGTCACAGTTGCTACACCCACCAATTCATTTGCAAAGACATTTCAAGCTGAGGGAAGAAAGTTGCTGTGAGAGAGAGTAGATGAGTAATGTCTTGCTTGTTACCACTTGGGACTTTTATCGGCTATAAAGTAGAGAAAAAATAAAAGTCCGTGCAGTTCTTGTAAACACAGACCTCCAAAACCATCAAACAAAGATAAACACAAGAAAAAAAAATTATGTCCTTTATCCAGTATATAAACCATGCCACAAATGGCGGTTGTCAAGCACCTCCCTGTTGTGTCATCACTACTCTTGTTCTGCCTCTACAATTTCTTTGATGTGTGCTTGAAGTGTACTTCACATGAAGTTTTGACCACAGTGATCACACTGTTCAAGTAAGTTGTCTACCTGATCTTGACTAATGCCGAATCCTATCTTTAGGGCATCCAACATCTGGAAATAAGGGTGTGTCTATAGGAGGCTACATAGTACTACATGGCCCTCATGTTAGCTATAGTCCATGTAGTCTTCCCCCCTGTATGTAGTATAATGTAGTCAATGAATTCCTACATGCTCCTATGGTAGTATCTTATAGCCACCTATAGTTCTCACTGTTGTCTACCATAGTATACTGTAGCCACATGTAGTTCCTACTATGGTCTACCATAGTATGCTGTAGCCACCTGTAGTTCCTACTATGGCCTACCATAGTATCTATATATGTACAGCCTACTGCTACTATAGGCAACCAATGGCTACAGTAACCATCTAGGGCTATGGATCTATAATAGCCAATCTAGGGCAATGCAATCACCAAAGTTATCATTCAGCAAGAGAATCTAACCAGCATTCAACTCTAGTCTTTACTCCTCCTCCTCCTCCTCCTCCTCCCTCTCATCATCATCATCATCATCCACATCATCATCATCCACATTCTGTCCCTCCTCTTCCTCTCCCTTATCCTTATTCTCTCCACTCTCCTCTGCCTCAAACTCTGCAATAGTATCTAGAATAGTGTCATCCGAAAGCGCATACTTCATTGCTGGCTTAGCATCAGACACCCCAGCACTCGCCCTATGATCCATCAGAAACAAAAATAGCTATGAAAGTGGTACCCACTTTCCATTATTATATACTTGTTGCATAAGCTTTGGTAGTAGGCCAACAGCACTTGTCTTCTTGTTGAAGTAACACATCGTATTTAGATGAGCTTCAAAGTTCGAAGAATAGATTTCTTCTTTGAATGCCACTTTCTTGTGCATACCAGTTGCCCACTTGTCAATAGCACATTCAACCTACAAATATTAGCATGAACTATAGAACATCAATATGGTTTACTGCTGTAAGTGCCAACACATAGGCAGGGTATGGGAATGGCTCATAATATGATGCAAGCTTGATGCCTTCGTCTGACTTGCTTTTAAACAACACTTCATTAATCACTTGTTGAACACCTTTGTTCTTGTAAAGTCCTTTGTGTGGTGGCTCAAAATTCTTCAAACAAGTAATCATCAGCATTGGAGGTAGGTATACAATGGTGCTCACACTGTAGCTGAACACAGCATCATTCTTAAGGTCCATGACAAGTTTTTGGTTCTTCACTTTCATAGCAGCACTTGATCCCATTTCGAACTTGTACTGTATATAGGCACAACAACAGATTGCGCTTTAGTTTTGAACTGCGAATGGAGGTGTGTAGCTTGTACCATGATTTATGTATGAGTTAGTATATACTTAATTGTGTGAGGGATACGTACAAGTTTGATGACCATTGGATCATCTTCTGGGACATATGGCTTGTGACGTTCACATGCAAGCTCCCATGCGTTTGATGCCCATTCAAGGGCCTGTTGCTCAGAAGGGAAAGGTGTCTCTGTCAGCATGATTGCATGATAGAACTCAATTGTGGTGTCAAGAACCCGGCGTGTCCCAATCTCCAAGTCTCCTGCCTTAGCTCTGACATGTGGCTTGCATCGACCTCCAGCTTCACGAGACATGGACCTTGACTGAAGTTTATTGGGAGCGACTGAACAGAAATCCTTGTTTTTGTCTAAGTTTGCTGTTGCATTTTCGCTGTCAGTATCTATGGTATGCCGGACTTGCTTAGGTGCTGGTGGCTGAAGCTTTAGATTGTTTTCTTTGCTGTTGGGCTCAGGATCGTCGGTTGACTCGTTCATTATTGAGGTTTGCTTTTGAACATTACGCCTGGTATGTGTCAGCAACCAGTCATTATGAACATGATAACATACTTATTGTTGCTGGGTTGAGGAGTAGCCTGTTTGTCAATGTGTGTGTGGTCCAAGTCAAGGCCACCCATCCACATTGTAGTAGCATCTACACCCGAGGTAGACTGCCAGGGTTGTCCATGATCCTGGGCATGTGGTTGAGGGTGAGTACACTAGCCATTTTGTGAGAACCTGTGAATAGATGGGACAGATGTATGTACCTTTTCATTCACCTATGGCCTTGGGGGAACCTTACCCTTCCACGCAACAAGTGTTGCAGTGAGGTTAGCTCAAGTGGTTGTCGGGTCAAGTCCTCCTGCTAAGCGAGACGAGAACTGGATTTAGAACAGTAAGATACAAGCATGAGATGATAATTCAGCAACAACTTACCGTTACATTGTCTAACATAGGAACTTGTTCAGCGGCAATGTCTTGTTCCACTTGGCTGTGATTCACCCTGCCAACATGACGCTCGGCTTGCTTTGCCTGGATGCACCTGGCTTGTTTGGCTTGGATTTGTTTGCGTATCTGTTCTTTATGCCTTTTCGCCTTTGTATCGGCCTCATGGTGATGTGCTGCCTGCTCTTGCTGGCCAACCTCTGTAGAAGAAAAAAAGTGATGAGGATGAACATCCATGATGAATGTACCTTGCATAGCTTGAACCTTTGCAAAGGGTCTCCGAACATGGCTACTGGAAGGACAGGTATCTATATCAATGGGCAACATACAAACACTGTCTTCAGGCATGGTGAAGAAAGGGAAAGTAAGATGAGATGAGAAAGGGCAGCATGAAAAGCAAACAGAAAGGAAGAGCAAGACAAGGATGGGTAGAGAGAAAATAAACAGAAGAGGAAATAAGCAATAAAGAGAAAGTAAGGTAAAAGGAAAGGACAAAGCAAAGGTAAGGTAAGAAAGATAAGAAGCAAAATCCTTAGGAAATAAACCATACTCCGATTCACCACACCACTGCATCCATGCCACCACAACCACGTCATTCATGCAGATGCTATAGAAAAATGTTCTCAAATGCTGGGGGTGTTCATCGACACGTAGCACATTCACAGGCATGCCGCCCACATTGTGATAGACAAGTGATATGTGCTTGTCGAGATGCTGTCCATGGTGACAATGAGCTGGGTGAGCAAGACATGGCTAGGAATTTACTCGACCAACCTTTACCCATGAACACTACGCACACCAATGATATGGTTGTGGATAAAGGTGGTCCAGGGCCTGATGAATATGATGAGAGTAAGGATGACAAACGCCCTGACCAAACTGCGATCAATACCGAGATAGATTCCTTTCTGTGCTTTGTGCAGGGATTTACATCTGCTCCAGTAGCAACCACCCTTTGTTACACGAAGTGTACCAAAGCGAGGATGAGGGTTCGAACGTTGCTCGTTTGACGGAGGACGCTCACGAAGAGGTACGACAACGTCGTCAAAGAGTTCTTAGAGGTGTTCGCAAGGGATGACACGAGATGTACACTTGTATTGTGCAGATCAAGTATGAGTACATCGAGTGTCTACTCTAAGTATTTATACCGATGAGGCGTGCAGCAAGGAAGGTCATCGAACATAATGGAATATAGGAACAGTAAGCCGGTGCGAGAGAACCGGACTGCGGAGAAGGCTGTCCGAAACAAGATCAAAGGGTATAGCGAGGTAAAACAGATGGGAGGTGAAACAGGGACTCCAAAGAGAGAACCTGTGTGAAGAGACGTATCACTGGTTGAACAGTGAGATGGATGAATGATCAAAGATAATGAGCGAATGCTCATCACGTTCTGCAAAGATACCGGGAAGAGCGAAGAAGGAGATACGACGAGTAAGAAGAAGGACATTACGATAGAGGGAAAGAATTGTAACACCCTTGGGCCTGAGGAAACTGCCTTTGAGTGTATGGCGATGTACCAGGAAGAGTCAGGGAAAGGTACCTACATGCTATTTGCCAATCATGAGGAGTGGGGGCTGGCCCAATGGCTACTCAAGAATGTCAATCAACAAGGTACAGATAAATTCCTCAAGCTACCAATAGTAAGTATTGGCCATATTTCAAACATTAACTCACTGACCCAAAAGATGCAGAACTGAATATACCCAAGCTTCTGGAGCAAGTATCTGTTCATGAAAGATATCGATAAGCTTCCCACTGGGCCCAAATGGTCATGTCACCTTGTGAAGGTCCATGGCAACCTTGAACCAATGGAGATCGGGCCAGATGATGAACACCTTGGTGAGAATGCAGACATGCTGGAATTGTGGATACAGGATCCCATTGCCTGTGTGAAGGAACTAATAGGAAATCCTGTGTTTGACGGAAGCCTTGCTTATGCACCAGAGAAGGTGTATGTTGACCCCCAGGGTGAAACTCGCTGTTATGACAAAATGTGAATGGGTGAGTGGTGGTGGGAAACACAAGTAAGTCAAATTAACAACATAAAACTCACACACCTAACCATGGTCCTAGGAATGGGTACCGGCAGGGGCGATGATAGCACCTGTGATCCTCGCTTCAGACAAGACAGAACTACATATCTCGTTTCAAAGGGGATAAAACTGCTTGGCTGGTTTACCTTACTATCGGTAACCTATTGAAAGATGTTTGCCGTGAGCCCTCTAGCCAGGCATCTGTCCTGGTAGGATACCTGCCTGTGTTGAAAATGTTGTCATTTGAAGACAATTCACTTGCTGGTTATTGACTTTTTTATTATTGCATGTGGCGACTGGTCCAGCCCTTGGTGGAAGCTGGGAAAAACGGCATGGAGATGGTCTGTGCAGATGGCTGCATCCAGCGTGTCTTCCTGATCCTGGTAGCCTATATTGGTGATCATCCAAAACAGTGCCTCATAGCATGCTGTGCTGAGAACCGGTGCCCTAAGTGCCTCGTGCATACAGATCAGTGAGGTGTTAACCAGCAGTTTCCCCTTCACAATCAAACACAAACAAAATGAACACTGTACACACAAGCCATCCAGTGATACCCCCCAGAGTTCATCATCAAGGGGCTTCGCCCAGTTTTCTCACCCTTTTGGATAGATCTCCCTCATACTGACATCTTCATTTGCATCTCTTCCAACATCTTGCACCAACTTTATCAAGGACTTATCAAAGATCACCTCAAAAAATAGTGTCTTGTGATCGTGGGTCCAAAAAACATTGACTGCCATTTTCGTGCTATGCCCATCTACCCTGGACTTTGACACTTCAAGAATGGGATTTCCACTGTCAAACAGTGGACTGCGGGTGACCATAAACAGGCTGAACGTGTTTTCCTCGGCGCACTCATTGGAACTCCAGCCGACAAAGATGTAATCCATGTGGCATGTGCCCTTCTTGACTTTGTATACCTTTCCCAGTATCAATCACATACTGATGAAACTCTTGACGCTCTACAGCATGCTTTGGACGACTTCCATGATGCTAAAGATATTTTTGTCAAACTAGGTCAACGTGAACACTTCAATATTCCAAAGCTTTACTCATTGACCCATTACATTGACTCAATCAAGAATTTTGGTATGCTTGATGGGCTCAATACTGAGACTTCCAAACGCCTCCACATCAACTACGCTAAGAAAGCTTATGCCACAACCAACCAAAAAGACTATACTATACAAATGACAAAGTGGCTGCAGTGACAAGAGGTGGTCCTTTGGTTTGACCACTTTTTGAACTGGCGCAATGGTACTATTGATATTGACGTGTTGTTGTCTAGTGACTCAGGAACCGATGATTTGAACCTGCACAACAATGTGCACTACTGTATTGCAAAACACTCACCATTCCCGATGTGAACCGTACAGTATTTAGAACAGAATCACAGTGCAGTTTGCTTCCTTGCTGCCTTACAGGTTTTTCTCTGTGATCTTTCACCAGGAACGCAATTCATTCAGCCCAATATGTATGATCAGTTTGACGTTTTTAGCAATGTGGTTATCTTGTTACCACCAGTAGAACATCGGTCAGACAACAACTTGGCAAGAATTCGGGCTTATCCTCAGTGTTCAAATGGTATCTGTCTGCCTCCTACACCCGCTAGATTTGACACTGTCCTTGTTGTGGTTGATGAGGAATCACGGAAATGAGGGGGGTTCCACGGTATGTTTTGTGATAAACACTATCATTGATGTAACCTTTCCTTGTAGGGCTTTGCATCGCTGAAGTGCATGTCATCTTCAAACTCCCACCCCATCTTGGCGACTATCTCCACCCTCTTGCCTATATTCACTGGTTCAAGCCACTACTGATATTTGACAGCAATATCAAGATGTTCTGTGTCAGTCACTCAACTAGACAATGACAGCCAAATGCTGCCATCATCCTGGTTACTCAGATTTTTCAACAATGCCATTTAATCCCAAAGTTCAGGAGTGGCATCGTCAGCCCTCTCTGGATGAACAGTGGTTCATTGGCTGCAGCAGACTACTTTTATCTTAATTGGTTCATTGACTTTCACATTTTCAAACAATACTGAGTCCATGTATAACAATTTTTGCAAGTATTTGAAGAATTTGATTGTTGTGCAATATTGACTGTGATATCATAGTGCCTTTGTTTTACCAGTGATCCCACCGCACAATGGGTGAGAACTATGGCAGGCATGTCTGCTATTATGACTTGTCTTCCGATCTTATCCTTTTTTAGATTCTGACTTTCATCTGAGATATATATTTTATACTGGACAATGGTGGTGGATGGGTGGATGGTGAGTAGTCTACTACCTATTTTAAGCTATTGTACTGATAAAGCATCAGCACTGTTGTCAAAGGCTTGTTGCTGCAATAGCATGGGTATAACCATGGAGTATGAGTATGGGTGCTGCCACCTGGAGTACTGTGGTGTTTCCTAACATCCTGGTTGTAATATGAGCTGTATACATGTGTGTTTGGCTATCAAAGCTGTGGTTTAATTCTAGAGTGAGTAATCAGTGCTAAGTTCTATATTATGGTGTGGTGTAGTCCATTATCTGTAGTCTGTGGTAGTCATGGTAGTCTAGGTAGGAACACTGTGACTATATAGTCTATGTAGAAACATTATTGCTATGTAACCTATATAGTTCCAATGTACCTATGTAGACTACATAGTATGTTCCAAACCAAAATGGACAACTGAGAACCACATTGCCTACTGTAAAATGGTTGTGCCTACAGCCATTTTTGTTTTTTTCCTGATGAAGGCATCCATTTTGTTTTCACTAAAGAGGGACTGGTTAGGCCTTGCCTGCCTTGAAGGGCTGGCTACCAGAGATGAGTGTCTATCCACTGCACGATAATGCAGTGGTGATGTCAATTCATGTGAGACAGTAGAATTATTAGTCAGAATGCCTATCATGTATGTACTTAGTTTATGAGTTGCGATTGAAGTATCCAAGCTTACTTGTATGTGTGCAGTGATATAGGTGGTATGATATCTGGTGATGGGGTGTGGCCACCAAAAGTGAGCGCAGCAGCCCACTTCAAAGCTGCTGGATGCCTGGGTACATTGAGACATGGATTCCAAAGTATCCCTTAACGAACGGTGTGGGATGTTCCAGTTACATCATATCATGCGCAATCAGATGATGCCATCTTGCAAGGATTGCAGAGATTTTTTGTACACCAACTAAAAGTGAATTAGCATAGCAACAATGTCAAAAGAAAATGGCCACACAGGATAATATCGGCAAGTACTCAAACAAGGAATCATACATAGTCATCAGGTGGATTTTTGTGATATCAACTGTGGATGAATTGAGTTATTACTTGTGATACAGAACAGTCAACTTACGATAAAAGCCACAGTGGTTGTCAGGATAGTGACAGTGCACTACAGTATGTTGTGAAATGAACTCATCAACAAATTGTGCTGGTAATGGCTGACTTGACAAGAGCGCACAGAAGCACTCAAGTATAAGGCCATGGCATTCCATCCAGCCGAAAAGGCTGCTCGGGACAATATGAGCCCCAAGTGGACTAAGAGGGCTGTGGTGTTGTTCAGTGTCACATACTATAAGAGCAAAAATTAACTCACTATGCAACTGTTATCACGCGGCCAAGGTCATGGCTATAAATGACCAAGTCAGCCGTTGTGCGCTGTGCAACAACACACGGGTAATAGATGGCATCAATGAGTGGTCTCTGGAATAACAAGGGCGATAGGAAGTGCTGGCAACAAGGATGGTGAACATGCAAAAGAATGAGCAGCAGGCATAGCAAATCTGATAGAAAGCGATGAGCTTGAAAATAGAGTGTGAGATGAAGGGCTCCTACCTGCACCAAGCCCTTATATACTGCTCGACACCCACTGAACAAAACCTGGTTCCAAAACACCAAAATTGGATTTGATCATTGTATACCACAGTGGTCTTGAGAATTGAATACATAGGAGGGAAGATCTATGAGATCTTGTCAGAAATCCACAGCAGATGAGCCTGAAAATGAGGTTGACATACCAATGTCTATTCAAACCAGTCGTCTTGGCCCACCAATGGTCACTTACACTTGTCAAAAACTATTTGATATTCCGAAAATGGGTGTGGTGACATCCACGGGATCTTGTGAGGATCGTAAGCTCTGAAATTGCACAATGAGAGTGATGGCACCATTGGGTTGGGGGGGGGAGGGGGTTGTCTTGGAGCTGTAGTGCTGTATGAAGGTTGGTGGTTTGAAGTGAAAGCATGGTAAAGTTTGCGATGGTGGCAAAACATAGAACACCAACCAAAAATGGAAGGTAGCGTTGTGCTGAAGGCATCGGCCACGACGGTGACCCCAGGGGTCACCATCAATAGAGGTGCATATATAAACGGTGAGGATATCCTATCTTGTTGGATCATTCATCTCACAAACTCAGTGGCCCAGGTAGACACACGCATGTTGTGTGGGCTCATTCCCTTGATGCCCCCATCATCCCTTGACCTTTCACAGCTCTCTTGCTCATTGTTTCAGTTGCCCTGCTCAATGGCCCTACCTTCCTCTCACTCTTTCTCTCCTACTTTGTTTGGACTCTTTCCCCTGTCATTGCTCTTAGGACTTGTCACCTTGCCTTCCAGGCTTCCTCTGTCGCAATCCGAGTCATTTGTACCCACTTCTGTTCCATCTGGACACCCGCCCTTGCCCTTGCCCTCACCATCCTATTCTTTACCATCGCCACTGCCTTACCCAACAGTTTTGCCTGCTCCTGCCATTGTTGCCTCATGCTACAAGCCTCCCCAGTCCCATCCATTCACTGTGGCTGAGCATATCAGTGGTTTAAACAAGATTACATGGCAGGTGACCACAGATCGCATCATTGAGCATCTGCACGACACGATAGTTGAGTATCTGGAGACTAGTGATGCACCAGGTGTCTCCATCACTCACATTTTTTGTGTTGATCCGGCATTATTTTACGACCCCAACTTCAACTTCCAATATTCACTCAGAGATGGGCATGGTGGACGCAATGGGGTTGTCTGCAGGATGCTGCACAGTGTATCAGGTAATCCAGTTAAGTGCTCGAAGCTGTGCACAATGTGTAAGCCTCTCTCTTTAGTATGTAACTCTTCATCGTACTAATACTTTTCTGAAAGGTTGAGGCCTGCAATATTGTTCATTTCAACTGTACACCCCCTCGCCGCATTCATTTACAAGCTGTCAAGTGGTTGTGCTTGATACAACAGCCTTCAAACAAACCACAGCCTTGTCACCTGCAGATGATGCTCATGTTGAAGTATTCAACAAAACGTTCACTTTTTTTTGCACACTTTGGGAGAAAGGATGTGCTTTTTCATCCATGGATGATCTCCCTGATTTGAGCATTGTAATTGAACAAGAGAACAACCCCCCACTTAATGTGAGGGAATCATATATTATGCTGCAACACAAAGTACGCTATAAGGTAAATAAAAGGGTTAACGACAGACCCTCAGGTGAAACCTGAAAGTGTAGCAGAAGAAGTAAGGGCGCGAGTGTGGACTTGACCCAAGGGGGAACGGTGGTAAACTACGAGAAAGGTGTAGCTAGGCCGTACCAAGCGCAAAGGACTCGAAACGAAAAGTCTGGACTCGAAAAGAGCAGGACTGGACTTAGACTCGGACTCGAAGTAGGTCCGGGCGAAAGACAACGATGACGAGAGACAAGAGACAAGAGACAAGAGACAACGACGACAGCTAGAAAAAAAAAACAGACAGAAGGGAACTGGCATTCAATAATTCAGGTCCAGATTTTAT
>JBBPUD010000698.1:0-11532 GCA_038094475.1 Phylloporus aff. rhodophaeus
ACTCCTTCTTTCAAAGAAGAAAGAATTCATTACTAAATGGAAAAGTCGAGATCTTGGACAAGCCACAGAATATCTTGGAATGAGGATCACCAGGGATCGCAAGAAGAGAACCCTAAGACTGGATCAGCTAAAATATGCTGATAAAGTTATAGAGCACTTTGATCTACAGAATTGTAGATCAGCATTTGTTTCTCTACCCTCTGGCTATAATCCTCAATCATCAACACAAGAATCAAATGCTTCACTATGAAGTCACTATCAATCGGTTATTGGATCATTGTTATACATTATGCTTGGCACTTGACCAGACCTTGCCTTCTCTATGATCAAAATGTCACAATTCTCTGCAAATCCTACTGAAGAACATCTTAAGCGAGCATTATATATTGTTCACTACCTGGCTACCACCAGAGATCTTTGTTTGGAATACAAAGGAGATATATCTTCTGGGTTTCTTGCATATAGTGATACAGACTAGGCAGGAGATATTGATACACAAAGATCAACAACTGGTTATTGTGTATTTCTAGCTGATAAAATAGTCTCTTGGCTATCCAGGCGACAGAGGAAGGTCACACTATCATCTACAGAAGCAGAGTATGTCAGAATGACTGAGGTTGCAAAGTAACTCAGTTGGATCAAGTCCTTATTCAGAGAAATAGGCTATGATCTTCTACCCTTCCATTTATATGTGGACAATCAAGGTGCTATCTTCTTAGCATCTAATCCAGCTCAAGAAGAATGCACAAAGCATATTGCTATTCCCTATCATTACATCAGGGAGTGTGTCCAAGAAGATTTAATCCAACATTTTTACATTGGAACTGGAGAACAAAGGGCTAACATATTCACAAAGAATTTTACTCGAGATAGGTTCACAAAGACCAGGGACTTATCGACCCTAATGTGTCATGATTCTCTTGAACGATGGGGAGTGTTGAAGGAACAGCTTGTATTGATAAGATAAAGCATTCATTCATTGAGTAATGATCAATTAATAGTCTATTTGACTGTTTAGGAAGTCTAACATTAGGTATTGACTTCTATTGATCATGATCAATAGTCACAGATTAGATAATGTGTTCTACATGAATGCATGACTCATAATGAGTTATACAGGTCACATGGTTTTGTTGATTGTTGAATGATCAACAATTTAGAGTTAAAACTCAGTTTAGATTAGACTATACATAAATAATGGCACTTCATGTAACTAAGTTACAAGTGGTTCAGATTGACCAATCCTATCTAATCTTATCTTCCCCACACTCCTGAATCACTTCACTCAATCCACTGGCTATCACCAGTGATATTCTTAACCAAGTTACCTGCTAGTAGAGTGAGTCTCATCACTCTACACTATCCCTATTGCTGTCTTTGCCCCTTGGAAGAGAATACAGATCCTATTTAGCATCTGCTTGTCACCCCCCACACAACAACATGCACTCCCATCCAATGACAACAGATGGATGCCAGCAATGATGAGGCTGTGCAATGGTACACCACCATACAACAATACCAACAGCTTACCCAGAACCATCAAGTGATGACAATATTGGTGAGGGCTATCCAACAATGTGCCACCACCATGTGACAACGGTGATAATGAGGCAAGGCAATGGCTTATCCACCACCACCAGACAACAACAGGGTGGAGCACACCACCACCACACTGTGACGACAGCGAGGCAGGGCAACAGCTTACTGTTACAATTCTTTCCCTTTATCGTAACGTTCTTCTTATCACTCGTCGTATCTCGTTCCTCGCTCCTCCTTTCATCTTTGTAGAACGCGATGAGCATGCGCTCATTGTCCTTGATCAATCATCCATATCACTGTTCAACCAGTGATACGTACCTTCGCACAGGTTCTCTCCGTGGAGTTCCTGTTTCACCTTTACATCAGTTTCACTTCGCTATACTCTTTGATCTTGTTTCGGACAGCTTCTCTCCGCAGTTCGGCTCTCTCGTGCCGACTTAGTGATCCTACATTCCATGCTGTTCTACAGCCTTCTTTTACTGCGCATCTCGGTCATATAAATACTTAGAGTAAACACTCGATGTACTCATACTTGATCTACACAATACAAGTGTACATCTTGTGTCATCCCTTGAGAACACCACTGAGAACTCTTGACGACGTTGTCGTACCTTTTCGTGAGCGTCCTCCGTCAACAAGTAAACGTTCAAACCTTCGTCCTCGCTTTGGTACACTTCGTGTAACAAAAGATCAAGTATATCCTTTGTCCCTCCTATCCAGGAGTAGGACACCACTCTAGCAAAGATTTCCCACCGAGACCGAGCTCTTCGTCGAGCTTACCGCATCCCAGAAGACGACGACGAACAAAGAACCACCCAGCAACCATCACCTAGACGAGTTCTTGGATCCTTGTATTTCCCAGCACCACCTGCAAGCCCTCTAGCCTTGCCTGCCCCTCGAGCGCTTCCTGAAATCGAAGCACCTTTGACATTGACCACCCTGAGACCACCATCGCCACCCCTGCCGTCCCAGTCACCAAGTCTCTTGGCACCATCGCCCCCATCCATGTCCTCAGAAAAGCCCACTGAACTCCGAGCCGCTTTACCGGCAGACTTCTCTGGGAAACCGGTAGACGCAGTCAGATGGATTAAGGCCATGAAGGCCTACTTCATCATCAATAAAAAACTCTACGCTGACGACGCAACAAAGGTCTTCACTTGTCTCAGCAAGATGCTATCCACAGAAAGGGCAGCAGCCTTTGCCGAAACCTGGTATGACAGGTTGGCTGACCCACTCCTTGAAGAAAAGGAGAAGACATTTGACAAGCTGGTTGAAAACTTTGAGAAGACGTTTTATCCCTTTGATATCCAAGCCACAGCTCGTCTCCAACTCCCGTACCTTCGCCAGACTGCCTTCAGAGAACCCGACAACATCATCAACGACAGGTTTCAGAAATTCATCTCTGATTTTCTAGGAACCGCTGCTAAGTCTGGCATCATCGACCAACAAACACTCATCGGATATTTCGCCACTGGTTGCGACCAGAAGATCACTGACATGGTCTTATCCATGAGCGAGCTCCCCACAGACTTGAACGCATGGATCGACAAGTCCACGCAGTTCCACACTCAGAAAGCTCGCATGGCTGCCATTAGGAAAGGCGCTCCCCAGACTCACGCTGTTCTCACCCCTCCTGCTCCTCGCTTTATCCCCCGATCAGCCCCTCGTATCAAAGATCCAAACGCAATGGATGTGGATTCCATCCGGGTCTCCAAGCTCTCCCCCGAAGAACGTTCCAAATGCATCAAAGAGGGACATTGCTTCAGATGTCGAAAGGCTGGACATAACGCCCAGAACTGCAAGGTGTTCACCACCCCCACTCCACAGAACATTCGCTCGATCCCTACCCAACCACCTAAGGAACCTGTTGTTCCCAAAGAAGTCCCTGCTCCACCACCCACGAACCCGCTCAACGTCTATATCAACCTGCTCAGAACCAAGGGATGGAAAGACGAAGAAATCCATCAAACGCTGAGGGCCAACTATAAGGAGCCTGCCGAGATTTCACTCCTAGATGTAAAGGATTTTCTTTAAGGGAAGATGCCCCGACGTCTTCTTCCCCTCATGTACTTGTAGCGCTGCCAAATGAAAACACGTTCCGTTTCCCCGTCTTGCTACAAGTACCTAAGCAAACCGTCGAAACCACCGCTCTACTTGACAGTGGTGCCTCTGGAAATTTCATTGATATCTCCCTCGTCCCCAAACTCAGGCTAGGATGCCGAGTACTTCGTAAACCTGTCGTCGCTTACAACGTTGATGGTACCAAGAATAAGAAAGGAACCATCAAGTGGAAACTCTTCGCACAAGTCTCCTTCCCCTCGTTCTCGCAAGAAGTTGAATTCATGGTCACCTCCCTCGGAAAACCACAGATCATCCTCAGAATGCCCTGGCTCCATCAATGGAACCCAGATGTGGACTGGACCAACATGCGACTCTCCATAGACCCCCCAGAAATCCTCCAAAAGATAACCCTGTCCACCCAGCTTGCCCAGGAAAATGCTCCCGTTGAAAAAGAGATTCCAATGTGGTGCAAGGACTTTGCTGACGTCTTCGCCGAAGCAACGTTCAACGTTCTTCCCCAGCACCGAGACTATGACCATACCATAGAACTCAAACCGTCCTTCGTCCCAAAAATCGCCAAAGTATACCCGTTGAACCCTGCCGAGAAGGAAGCTTGTAAAAAGTTTGTCGAAGAAAACCTTGCCACGGGTCGTATCATCCCATCCAAATCCCCCCAAGCCTCGCCGTTCTTCTTCGTACCCAAGAAAGATGGCTCGCTGCGCCCATGCCAAGACTATCGCTACCTCAACTCCCACACCGTCCGAAACACATATCCCCTACCACTCATCTCTGAGCTCATCGATGACATGAAGGACTCGACGCTGTTCACCAAGCTTGACATTAGATGGGGATATAACAACATTCGTATTCGGGAGTCTGACCAATGGAAAGCGGCATTCATCACCCCTCTTGGTCTCTTTGAACCCACCGTCATGTTCTTCGGGTTCAACAACGCCCCCTCCACATTCCAGGTGTTCATGAACCACATCTTCGCCGACATGATTTCTGAGCGATGGCTCAAAATATACATGGATGATTTAGGCATCCACACGCAGCAGGACATTGAACTACACCACTCCAGGACTAAACGGGTACTTCAACGACTTCGCGAACATGGACTCTCTGTAAAGATCTCCAAATGCTCCTTTGATGAACCACGGATGGAGTATCTCAGCATGATCATTGGCCAAGGACGAGTTGAGATGGACCCCACTAAGCTCTCTGCAATCCAAGATTGGAAGCCCCCAACCTCTGTAAAAGGCATCCGAAGTTTCATTGGATTTGCCAACTTCTACCGAAAGTTCATTCCCAACTTCTCGGACATCGTCGCTCCCCTCGTACTGCTTACGAGAAAGGACCAGAAATGGGAATGGACCCGTCACCAAGACAGAGCGTTCACTCGTTTAAAACTAATCTTCGCATCCACTCCTGTCCTCGCACTCCCCGATGTTTCTCGCCCGTTCCTTGTCATGACCAACGCGTCCCTCCTTGCGGCCGGAGCTGTTCTTTTACAAGAAGACAGCAACGGTGACCTCCATCCCTGCGCGTACTTCTCAAAGACCTTCACTCTAGCTGAGCAAAACTATGACATTTACGATCGCGAGCTCCTCGCCGTCATCCTCGCACTTCAGGAATGGCGCCAATACCTACTAGGCACGGAGCACCCTGTCACAGTCATCACGGACCATAAAAACCTCTCCTATCTCAAGGACCCCCGTAAACTCTCTCGTTGCCAAGCCTGCTGGTCGCTTTTCCTCCAGGACTATGACATTGTCTGGAAAGTCATCCCTGGCTCTCGGATGGGTCCAGCAGACGCACTATCCCGCCGTGATCACATTGATACTGCCAACGACAATGTAGACGCCTCCATCCTCCCTGACCCCATAGTCATCTCGGCCCTCGATACCTCCTTAGTCGAAGGAATTCAATTGTCCTCCCCATCCGATCCCCTCGTCCTCCGTGCCCTCCAAAACCTTGCCAATGGTTCCCCACTCTTTCCTCGCTCTGCTCTAGCCGACTGGCATTATGACAATGCTCAGTTATTCTACAAAGACCGCCTCTACGTTCCCCCTGCCTCTCGACAAGCCCTCCTCGACGCCATTCATTCATCCCCTACCACGGGACACATGGGACAATTCCGCACCAAGTCTATTGTCGAACGAGACTTTTGGTGGCCTGGCCTGGCCACCTTCGTCCGAAACTACATTGTGGGCTGTGCCATATGTCAGCAAAACAAAGTAAACACCCATCCCACCGTTCCCCCGCTACAGCCCATCTCGTCCACTGTCTCTCTTTCTTTCAGACAACTATCTGTCGACCTTATCACTGATCTCCCGCTGTCTAACAACTTTGACTCGATCATGGTCGTGGTAGACCATGGCCTTACGAAGGGGGTAATTTTGTGCCCTTGTACCAAAACTATCGACGCTGCTGGCATAGCAAAACTTTTCTTCAACCATGTTTTCAAACGCTTTGGCCTCTATGACTCCATCATCTCTGACCGAGGACCACAGTTCGCGTCTGCACTCGCTAGAGAGCTCGCCCACCTCCTCCAATATGACCTCAAACTATCCACTGCCTATCACCCCCAGACCGATGGACAAACTGAGCGCACCAACCAGGAACTGGAAACATACCTGCGGATCTTTTGTGGTAACAACCCTCATCAATGGGCGGATCACATCACCACCGCTGAGTTCCATCACAACATGGCCCCACACAGCTCGACTAAGGTCTCCCCCTTTTCCTTGATGCTCGGATATGAACCCAGGAACTTCCCGATGATCGGGAAGACGTTTATCCCCGCCCTGGAAACCCGACTCACCGCACTAGAGGAAGCTCGAAAGGAAGCCCTCGCAGCTCATGACTCCGCTCGCCTACTCATGGCCAAAAGATCCACACAGAAGTTCTCCCCTTGGAAGGTAGGAGATCGCGTCTGGCTCGAAGCCACTAATCTCCGCATCCCCTATCCTTCACGAAAACTCGCACCCAAACGCCATGGCCCATTTGAAATCACTTGCGTAATCTCCCCCCTCATATATCAACTGAAACTTCCCAGTACCTGGAGGATTCATGATGTATTCCACGCCTCACTGCTCTCCCCCTTCAAACAAACCGACATACACGGCCCATCATTCTCACAGCCCCCTCCTGACGTGATTGATGACGAAGAGGAATATGAAGTGGAAGCTATCCTATCTCACAAAGGGCCCCCTGGCCGTTATCGGTACCTAACCGCATGGAAAGGATACTCCTCCGCCGAAAACACGTGGGAACCCGAAACCAATCTCACACACTCCCAAGAGATTTTGAAAGACTATAAGAAACTCCACCGACTTCGATAAGACCTCACACATCCAGGACGTTGTGATCTCTTCGTGAGGCTCCTCCCTGCATGCGTGAATTCTGCTGTTCATACCTCAAAGCATTCTGGATCTCTCTCCTCGCCTTTCTCACCATCGCGCTAATATTCTTCTTACTTTGGTTCTTAACTCCGACCTCAGCGCACTCCTCTCTAATCCCAAAGGCATCCCCATCACTATGACCTCTGACACCCAATCCCTGCCCATCTCTCTGCCTTCCTCTCCTCGCAGTTCCCCTGACATCAATGACCCGATGGCATTACTCCGTACTACACCCGTTCAATCCTACCTTCTCCCTCCGAGAATCTGGAAACCTCTATTCGCCAGTATTCTGTGTAAACCCTCTCTAACTCTTTTGCTCGAACGGATGCCTCTTTACGCGGATGATCCTATCATCAAGGGATTAGTCTCCCTCTATCACGCAGTACACACCGCCCAAGTACTGCATTTCCACGTAGCACCTAACGACCTACCTGAGGAGTATGGATTACCTATTCGGGAAACACAGAATGGCCTCACGGGCCAAATCCTAAAATTACTCCACACTGCCGACTTTCACAGCTTTGTTGCACAGATCCCTATCTCGGTTTTATATCCCATCTTTCGCCCGATCTTTCTCTCCATGTACCCTGACGAACGCGCAGCCTATTTAACTAGCATTAGCCTTTCGCCTCGAGAAACTCCTCTGCCCTCTCCTCCCCCGCTACCCTTGGCGTTATGCATCTCCTCCCCTCCTACTAAAGCTTCTCCCTCTCCTGCTCCCACTCCAATCGTCCAACCACGCATCGTAGAAGACGACATCATCCCATTCATACTAGACCCTCCTGGAGGTTTTTGTCAGATAAACCAGCAAGCACTCTCGTACAACAGCGCTTACGTCGTCCAAGTTGGAGGACTATCAGTACTCTCCACACCTACTCGTCTCCTCCACAGTCCTTATGACCGACCTCCTGCGTCCCGCTTCACCCGCTGTTTCCGATGCCACCGCATTGGTCACTATCGAGACGAATGTCCTCTATACCGATGCCCCCACTGTCACATTACTGCTCCTGGTCACCCCCAACGTCTCTGCCTCACCTTACAATGTACTACTTGTCAACGATGGGGACATGGACCCTCGCGCTGTCCGAGAGAAGTCTGCCTCCATTGTGATCAATTTGGACATACTGAGCCGCAATGTCCACATCTCCATGGACTTGACCACCCCATGCCCACCGAGGATGTTTGAGAAGCTTTCGGTTAACGGATGGAAAGTTGCGCCAGGGGCACAACTCTACAAGGGGGGTAATGTTACAATTCTTTCCCTTTATTGTAACGTTCTTCTTCTCACTCGTCGTATCTTGTTCCTCGCCCCTCCCTTTATCTTTGTAGAACGTGATGAGCATGCACTCATTGTCTTAGACCAATCATCCATCTCACTGTTCAACCAGTGACACGTATCTTTGCACAGGCTCTCTCCTTGGAGTTCCTGTTTCACCTCCACATCTGTTTCACTTCGCTATACTCTTTGATCTCGTTTCGGACAGCCTCTCTCTGCAGTTCAGCTCTCTCATGCCGACTTAGTGATCTTACATTCCACACCATTATATAGCCTTCTTTTGCTGTGCGCCTCGATCATATAAATACTTAGAGTAAACACTCAATGTACCCATACTTGATCTACACAATACAAGTGTACATCTCGTGTCCCACCTTGTGAACTCTCAGAGAACTCCTTGACGACGTTGTCGTACCTCTTCGTGAGCGTCCTCCGTCAAACGAGTCACGTTCAAACCTCGCTCTAGCTTTGGGTACACTTCGTGTATCACTCATCACGTTCCGTCCATTTTTGGATATTTTCTTTGGAACTAATACTTCCAGAAATGGTGGTTCCAGTGGTTCTGGTGATTGAAGTGTTTGCTCCAGAGATGCTGGTACTTGAGGAAACAGAGGGAACAGCGGTTGGGCATGTGTCTGTGCCTAGAACTACCCCAAGGACTTTTTCACGGCGCAGTTTGGCATTTACACACAGTTTCCATATTTCAAAGTTTGATGGTCCAGATGGTACTGGACAGGTGGCAGTTTCACCTGAGGTGGATTCAGATGGCATTGCAAGGTGAGAGGCTCATAATGCATCGGGGCAAGGGACGGAGATGTGGCAAGAGGGATAGAGTCATGATGAATAGGTAGATTCTACTCACCATTGGCAGCACTTTCAAGAGGTTCCCACAGCCTTTAAGGGGAGGTTTTTTGGAGAGATAAAACCCCCCTAAGAGGAGTACCATCCAGAAGTGGGTTCCCTGCCAAATCCAAAAAGGGAATTGATCTTTTTATATTAAACTATTAGCCATTTGCACATCCTTCTGAAAGGTTCTAGAGCATCAAGAGAGGGTTGTAGGAACCCTCTGGCAGTGTCATAAGATGTTTTAACCCTCTTGAGAGGGTTCATTTTCCATGAATTGGTGATAGTTTATACCCTCTTTAAACCATCTCAGAGGGTTATTGAGAGGTTTTTTTGAACCATCTTGAACCTCTCAAGAGGCTCATATCCTCAACTCAGTTCATGTAGCTATGTAGATACAATGCTACTATTGTAGTACATGCAATTTACGTCCATGGCAGTCCACCATACCTGCCATTGCGCCGCCATCACCACCATACGACAGTGACAATGGCCCCTCATCGCATAGCCCACACCCACGATGTTGTAGGCTAGTGGATATGGTGCACTCGTCATGTGGTTGCCCCCCCACCTGCGTCGTCATCATAAGGTGGGGGCATGCTGCCGCACAGCCGTCACTCACACCATGCTGGTGGCAACGAGGCCATCGTCATCCCACATCCCTGCACATCGTCAGCGTGGTGGTGGTGGACATACCATTGTGCACCCTGGCCCACATCATTGAGGGAAATGGGGCCATCACATTGTCCTCACCCTTGCATGTGGTCAACGTGATGCTAGTGGATGTGCCATTGAACGTCCTCACTCACGCGGTCGTTGTTTTGATGGTGATGGGGGGACGTTGTGTTGTCCCTGCCTTTGTGCATCATCGTCAATGTGGTGGTGGGCATGCCACTGCACAACCTTACCCTCGTTGTCGTCCCTTTGGTGGTGGTGGCAGCATTGCGTCATCCCTACCCTTGGGTATCATCAACATGGTGGTGGACATGCAGTTGCACACCCTTGCCTTCGTTGTCGTGCTGGTGGTGGTGCGCCAAGTGGATAGAACATGCACATGAAAGGTGCGTGGGAGCAATAAATGGGGTCATGTGAATAAACAAAGTCACCTGACATCACAGGAAGTCTAAACGCAATCTACCAACATCACCACCAATGGCTTGCCTGTAACCACTACACAACGATGTGGGCAATGGCCGTGGGACTATGCACCACTACCGCATGGAGATGATGCAGAGGGTTTGGGGCAAAGGCAGCCCAATGGCTTGCTCACACCACCACAAGGCAGCACAACAACCCAGAGGACATGAGCACCAGCAATGGTGAGCACGCCCATCTATTTTTACAGAGACTACATGCATCCCCTCACCCACTCCAGTCCTATCCATCTGCATGCATGCCACTTGGCGAGAACTACGCAACAGCGCACCACCACTCTACCGTGACGACAACGAGGTGGCAGCTGGGTGCATGACAGCATGCCAATGGGGATGGCACACGACCTGCCTTGCCAGTTTCCACCACCACCGCGACCTCAACCATGACGAGGGCAAGGGGGGCACTACCACTGCGACCATGACAAGGATGAGGCGGCGCAGGCAACGCAACTGTGTGCTCACCACCACCATGATTGAGGCACAGGCAACACAACCACGTGCCCAGCACCACCACTACGACCATGATGAGGAGGCTGAAGAGGCCAGGGGTGCAGGCAACACAACAGCGTGCCACCATAGCCACCACGACGAGGATGAGGGGGGTGCAGGCAATGCAACAGCGTGCCTGCTACCACGACTACGAACACGACAAGGGGGACGAGGGGCAGGCAATGCAACAGCGAGGGTGTTGGCTGCACAACGGTGCACCCACTTCCTACCTGGATGAGGGGCAGGGGTGATGATACCTCCCTGCAAACCTGCATGACAAAGTGGATGGAGGCAGCATAATGACGCATGCACCCACCAGATGATGAGGGGGGCGCCGGATTCTTGTATGCTACAATACATTATAGTATAGTAATTGAATATATTTTTCCTGATGTGGGGAGGGTTCCATGAGGCACTGGAGAGGCTCACGAAGCTTGCAAGACAGTTGTGCAAACCATTTTGGGAAGCCGCCAAGGGTGCAGAAAGGATCGGTAATTATTATCACACCAAAACAGGAGTTGCCGACGTGAAGGGTACCCCTTTTAGGTATATTTTGTCTCGCCAAAACCCCCCCCCCCTAAAAGGGGTGAATAGGGGCTAAAAAGTGGTGCCTATAGTGATTCTACTAGTGTGCGCTAGCGGGGCTCATAACCTATCAGATTTTCTAATACAAGGGCAATTGTGCCCACTAAGGTACATCAGCTATGTATAAAAGAAAACAGGGACAAGAGGTCCTACCTCAGCCAGTTGCCCACAAGAGTGAAAC
>JBBPUD010000699.1:0-11524 GCA_038094475.1 Phylloporus aff. rhodophaeus
GATGGATGAAGGATCAAAGATAATGAGCGAATGCTCATCTCGTTCTGCAAAGATACCGGGAAGAGCGAAGAAGGAGATACGACGAGTAAGAAGAAGGACGTTACGATAGAGGGAAAGAATTGTAACAACGACGAGTAAGAAGAAGAATGTTACAGTGAAGGAATAAAATTGTAACATAAAGTGCTTGTCCAAGCCATGCTCTATTGTGTGCATTGTTGAGACAGATGAATCCCAAAAGAGCTGTCCTGAGTTTCCATGCCATTGGTATATCTTCTTCAATCCAGGAACCTGTCACAGCAAAGTAAGCATCAGTGTTGCTGGCCTGCCATGCATCGCATGTGAGATTTATTTTGCCACTTAAATTATCACTCTATGCAGCACAGTATTAGCATGGTGTAAATAGATTATAGAAGAAGAATATCACTTACAAGGAGATGAGTGTGGAGTGTAAGCATATGCTCTTTGAACATAGTGAGTATTGCTTGATGGGTAAGCTTGCGAGATAGCAATTTGACACTGTTTGTTGCACATGCTGCCATAGCAATTATTTCCTTGAAGGCTGGATGCTCAAGAGCAGCCATCAGCTAGTTTATGTCACAAGTGAGCAAGTGATGACTTTGCAAATTGGTCAAATGAACCAACCTGGTCTGTGCTGACAAGCCACTTGATCGCCAGCTTACAGAAACACTCCTCAGAGCACCTAGCTGCATTGGGCTGGAGGTGCTGTTCTAGTTGGGTTTGGACATCATCCTGAGATGCCTGGTGCTGACCTGGATGGTCACATGGGAGCTTGGAAGCAAAGTTGTTATCCTTCACCCATTCCTGGTAATGTAGCCAGTGCTCCAAGATAAAGTCCATGTGCTATTGCATTGTGGTGACCTCGTTAACTAAGGATACTGGGTGGCTAGGCTTTCTGTCATGGTATTCAAGAGATCAGCAGGGAGCCATGATCTCATAGTAGATTAGTACAAATCAGATAGGTACTTACGAGCATAAGTTACAATCATACACTTTCTTATTGTCACTTGCACGCACGTATGGCTTGCTGAAAAATTCATTGATATCCTTGGTGTGTTATCAACTAGCGAAAGTGATTTCATCTATGTTCAAGACTTCAACATCAAGTAGAAGTCCATTAAGCATACCCCAAGCCACACAATAAAATTTTATCTGAAATACAGTTAATTTCAGACAGTGCCAAGATCTGGTAACATGCTGGCCTTAGCCAGTGGCTCTGGCCTATGCAGCCACAAGCCCAAGCTCCAAGCCAGGGGAGGCCTAGGCCCATAAGCAGGCTCAGCCTAGCCCAAACCTGGCTGGCCTGGCTGGCCTAGGGCTCAAAGCCAGGCCAGGCACAACACTATGTTCACTAGGATGATAAGGATGGTGGGGTATGAGGGGTTTAAGTAGAACTTATTGTACTATAACTAGTAGATTGTCTGGTAGCAACTAGAATATCAATTTGTTTTGTTCTTTCAGTGTGTCTTCAGTTTTCTATTATAGTCCACTGTAGTCTTCTGTAGTCCACCATAGCCTTGTAGACTATGGTAGCACCATAGTGGACTACAGGAGTACCATAGTGAACTACAGGAGTACTATAGTGGTCTATAGTGGTCTACATAACAGGGGAAAGACTACCAGAACTACCAGGACTATATGGACTATGTAGACTCCTGTAGACTTCCCGTTTTTTTCAGATATGGTACATTCATTAGTAACTATTGACCATTTCATATCTAACACTACAGTATCTTGTCAATCTTAGGCGGCTAGAGAGCAAGAGGTCCAGACAACACCCATCATAGGCCAGCCAGGCTTCACCATTTGGCCTAATGTAATCACCGTACTGTTGGGCATATTTCTATGTAGCATCCAATATATCATTTTGGTAGATCCCACCCCTTCTTTCCATAGGCTATTCTACTTACAGTCAATCAGTTTGCCATGTGGTCTAAGATGCCAAGTCCAGAATACCAAGAAGCAATGCCAGACTCATCCAATCTTTTTCCCACCGTTTGTCTTTCAGAACCTACTCATGCATTGAATCATGGGATGTAGAATTTGTCAAGTCTGGCCCTCAAGTTGATCTGTCAGACTTTGCAGTTGAAAAGGTTCTCTGCTAAAATACAAGCTAATAGATTTCCAGCATGAGCTACTTTGCATCAGAGCCTACTGCAAGACAACAAAGTAAGCATGTAGCTAATGGATTTGAGCTACTACTAATTTATGATTTGTTCCTAGTCTCAAGTTTCAGATCTTGGCACAACAGAATGTCAACAAAAGGCCTCCACATTAGGGAGAGCTCTCAATGAGTTTATATTTTTGCTAGAAGGAGACAATGCTTGTTCCCACATATCAGAGCTACAAAGGATCACATGGGTAAAGGAGAGACACTCACCACTTTGTGACATCTTCTGACTCCTAGTACTTACCTCACAGGTTTTTGGGACAGCATACATTGCAACTAGGTACAATTTCAATGACTCCTGCCAAGTATTGTACTAACCAATGCTACAAGCCTCAACTGTTACTACTTTGTGGTCACTGGGTTTGAAGTTATTCGTCTTTTCAGATCCAAAAAGAACTTCCCTCACAAACTAGTAGAGTTGGGCAAGGAGTTGAAACAATCTTCATTCCTTTTCATCCATCTGACACCTAAAGAGCTGGGTGAACTTGCTATGGAAGTTGCTGTATTGTATAATGAAGGTGAGGCTGATAGGCCCCAGTTGGATAAGGCCATGCCTTTTACATGTTGACTATGATTGTTTGTCATTTGACTTTTTTTACACACCTTGTTCAAAAAAGTGAGGGTGTTGCTGAATTTACTCTGATGGATGAATCAACTGTGCACTTTGAGGAACCACTGACCTGACTCATGTATGTGTACAAATTTACTCTAGAAATTGTTCCTGATACTAATAATTGTTAAAAATATAGGCTCCTGAAAATTAAGACTTCCGTTGTTTCCACACCTCCGGAAATGGTCATTCCGGAATTCCTGCGCCTTTAGAAACTCTGGAATGACTTACACTTATAAAACTCAACTATATCATACAATCTATTCCTCCCTGACCTATTCAATATAAATCCTGCTTACACTCATCTATTTTCAGAACTTTACAAGTCTGTATCTCTGCCTATATATATACCTTTACCTCATTTTTCTTTCTTTCCTCAGTCATGTTTCACTCTTGTAGGCAACTGGCTGAGTGGGTACAATTGCCCTTGCATTAGAAAATCTGACAGGTTATGAGCCCTGCTAGTGTACACTAGTAGAATCTACCTGTTCATCACAACTCTATCCCTCTCGCCACATCTCTGTCCCTTGCCCTGATGCATTACAGGCCTCTCACCTTGCAATGCCATCTGAATCCACCTCAGGTGAAACTGCCACCTGTCCAGTACTATCTGGACCATCAAACTTCGAAATATGGAAACTGTGTATAAACACCAAACTATGCCACGAAAAAGTCCTTGGGATAGTTCTAGGCACAGACACATGCCCAACTGCTGTTCCCTCTGTTTTCTCAAGTGCCAGCATCTCTGGAACAAATGCTCCGACCACTGGAATCACTAGAACCATTTCCAGAAGTATCAGTTCTAAAGAAAATATCCAGAAATAGATGGAACATGATGAGAAGGCACATGGCATCATTCAAGATCACATATCTAATGCACTTCTCCTGAAAACCACACATCACACCACCGCAAAGGCTCTATATGATGCTCTGGTGAATCTTTACCAAACATCAAATCTTGCTTCAGCCTTTTACTCCTTCCAGCAACTATTTGCATCAGAATAGGATGGCAAATCTGACATCTCTGATCACATTGCCTCCATTTGCACTTTGGAGTCATGCCTCACCGGATTGAAGTTTCCAGTTGATGGAAAAATCATCACATTTATTCTCCTAAACTCTCTTCCAAAAACCCCAGAATGGAATGTGTTCACCTCATCAGTCATAAATACAGTTGAGGAAGCAAAACTCACCTTTGATGCAGTGGAAACTTGCATTCTATCAGAAGAGGCTCAGCTAAAACTTCCAGTAACTTCTGACTTGGTGCTTACTGCCAGGTCTGAGCAAAAGAGAAAACCAAAGGGAGACAAGTGGTGCAAATATCATCATACTGTGGGACATAACACACAGGACTGCAGAAGTTATCAATTCTGGCCAGCAGAGTTGAAACAGAAGTATAAAAGGAAAAAGGCAAATGCTGCAGAGGACTTGCCAAGTCCAAGGCCAGAACCACTGGATCAGACAAACATAATTACCAAGCATGTACAGTAGACCGTGCTCTATATCATCATATTCAGGCGTATGTGTTGTCTGATCATAAGTCCTCATCCAAACCCATAATCATCATCAACTCCAGAGCAACTTCACATATGGTACCACACCGCAGGTAGTTCTATTCATACTCCTCCCTATCATCACCATGCTCAGTATAGTTTGGAGACAACTCAACAGTCCAAGCTATTGGAATTGGGACTGTCATCTTACGCTCAGTAGTCAAAGGCAAATGATTTGAGGTATCTCTTAGTGAAGTTCTACATATCCCAGAATTCACTCTATCACTCATATTGGTTCCAAAACTGGCAAAGACAGGACTCTCCGCTTCCTTTCTAGCAAACTCCACCTCTTGTTTTATATGAAAGGCAAACACACTGTCATCACAGGATCACATGTGAATGGACTATACCATGCTACTGCCACACCATACACCATTCCAGAATCTAGTTTGGCATCTGTGGACATAAACCTCTTGCATAGATGCCTGGGACATATTTCCATGGCCCAAATACAAACCATGGTTTGGAAAGAGCAGCTCCGTGGTATTGATGAATCACTGGAAACCCGGAATTCTGTGAATCATGTACCATCAGAAAGATGAAGAAATTGCCATTCAAGTCCAAGGATGAACCATGAACAACAAAACCCTTGCAAATGGTACACACAGATGTTGGGGGCCCAATTTCTCTCCAATCCCAAGAAGGATACCAATATTGGCTACTCATAGTTGATAACTTCTCATACTTCCCTTGGATTTACTTCCTTAAGTGGAAGAGTGATGTCCGAGACACATACAAGCAGTGGAAACTGGATGTAAAGGCTTTCTTTCACACAGAAGTGGAAAGTGAACAACTTTCACCCTCACATGTTGAGTTCCTAAGAAGTGATGGAGGAAGTGAATACACAAATACAGAGTTTCAAAACATGCTCAAAAAGGATGGAACCATTTTGGAAACCTCTGCCCCATACACTCCAGAACAAAATGGTCTTGCAGAATGCATAAACCAAACACTCTCCTCGCTTGCAAATTCCATGTTAGAGGACTCGAAACTCCCTAAATCATTCTGGGTTGATGCCATGTCCACTGCTGCATATGTCACTGCTTGAAGTCCAACCTCTGCACTGAATGGAGACAACCCATATCATACGCTATTCTGCTGTCAAGTAGACCCAACCATATTCCAACCATTCAGGTACCTTGCCTATGCCCTTATTCCAAAGGAACAACAGAAAGGAAAATTCCAACCTCATGGACAGAAGTGCATTCTACTTGGATACACACCTGGACAGCAGAGCTACAAACTTCTAGACTTGGAAAAGCGAACTATTATCTCTAGCCAACATGTCACCTTTGATGAATCTGCAAAAGTATCTGATGCAGAAACTGCTCCTTGGAAATGTGTATCTGAGGAGCAGTGGGAGAAACTGTCCCCTTTACACACTCATAAACCAGAACACCAAGTCCTGGAAGATGAATTGGAAATCACTTCCAGCATGAAACCCTTTTTGGAGACAGTGGGAGAAAATCCAACAGATATAGATTAAGTAACAGAACTAGTGGAAAAACTCAGCCAGCTTCAGATAAACAAAACCTCCTCTTCTTCCACCATTTCAACAAATATAACACCCATACAAGCTCCTGCACACATTGTTGCTGGAGCTCATAGAAGTAGTCAAGTACGACGTCCTGCAGATAAAAATTGGGAGTACTAACGAACTCTAGACGAAGAAAATAAAAGAAAACAAGTGGACCCAGGAGATCAAATGGAAGAGATTGAAGTAGAGAAGGAGTTATCAACACCCAATGCAAACATGAAGAATACTGAAGTTCCAGAAACTCCGGAAACTCCGGAAATACTGGGAGCTTTCCTTGACTTCCAAGACGACTTACAAGAGCAAATCTTTGCTGGGGCAGCTTGTGGACAAGTTGAAGATAAACTTCCAAACACTATTCAAGATGCTTATGCACAACCTGACACTGATTTGTGGAAATCAGCTGTGGAAGAAGAACTCCTCAGTTTGAATGCAAACAACATCTATAAAACTGTCCTGATTCCGAAGGGGTAAAACCAATTACCTCCAAACCAGTGTTCCGGATCAAACAAGATGAATCTGGAAAGGTGGACCACTACAAAGTTCAAATCATTGCACGAGGCTTTACACAAAAGGAAGGAGTAGACTATCAAGAAGTTTTTGCCCCTGTGGCAAATCTTGATTCTGTCTGCACCATCATTGCTCTTGCAGCCAAGTATAACCTTGAACTGGACCAAATGGATGTCTCCACTGCATACTTGAATGGAGAACTTGAAGAGGAGTTATACTTACTATCCCCTGCAGGAGTTCCAATCTAACCTAGTTATTGTTGGAGACTCCGAAGATCCCTCTATGGACTAAAACAGGCAGGGCGCACATGGAACAAAACACTAGACAAGAAGCTTGGAGAACTTGGATTTATCCGCTTAAATGCAGAAACATGCCTGTACCTTTTCTGAAAGGAAAAGCAAGTGTGCTTCCTTGTAGTCTATGTTGACGACCTTCTCCTTGCTACCAGTTCCTGTTCCTTCATGGATCTTGTAAAGAAAAAACTCTCCTCATCTTTCAAGATGTGAGACCTTGGAGAGACCAAGTTCATTCTAGGTCTGGAAATCCACCAGAACCGACAGTTCCAAACAATATCCTTGACTCAGTCTCAATATGCTAAAACTGTGCTTCAGCGAACTGGAATGGAAAACTCTGCACCAGTATAAACACCCATGGTTCACAATCTTTCCCTTTCCGCAACAGATCCAAATGATGATACAGTGGTCATAAATATGGAAATAAATGGGAAATAGGTTTCATACATACCTCATGGTGATAGGTTCACTGATGTACCTAATGCTTGGGACCCGTCCAGACCTAGCCTATGCAGTTGGGACTCTCAGCCAGTTCAGTTCCTCTCCCAAGAAATACCATTGAGATGCTGCAAAACGAATACTTTGTTATATACAAGCAACATTAGACATGGAGCTTCAGTATGATGGAAATGAGGTTACAATGGACATGGACTTCCATGGTTATTCTGATGCAGGATGGTCACAAAATCCAGACAACTCTCGATCTGTCTCTGGTTTTCTTTTCATTAGCAACCGAGGAGCCATATCTTGGTTGAGCAAACTACAAAGCATGGTTGCCTTATCCACAACAGAATCAGAGTACATTGGATTAAGCAATGCTGGACAACATCTTGCCTGGCTACACACCTTCTTTGAAGAAATAGGATATCCACAAACCAAACCTACCACTCTTCACTGCGACAACCAAGCTGCCATCATCCTTTCCCAGGATCTGCAGTTCCGAGCTCGGACAAAACATATTCAGCGAAAGTACCATTTTGTTCGGGATGACCTAGTCGGAAAAGAGGAAGCCATCATCTGTTATGTCCCTACAGGAGACATGATTGCTGATATCCTTACCAAACCACTGGCATGTGAACAACACTGGAAATTCATCCGGGCAATGGGACTATGATCACGCTCGAGTGGAAGTGTTAAAAATATAGGTTCCTGAAAATCAAGACTTCCGTTGCTTCCACACCTCTGGAAATAGTCATTCCAGAATTCCCACACCTTTGGAAACTCTGGAACTGACCTATGCTTATAAAACTCAACTATATCGTACGATCTATTCCTCCCTGACCTATTCCATATAAATCCCTATTACACTTGCCTATTTTCGGAACTTTATGAGTCTGTATCTCCACCCATATATATACCTTTACCTTATTTTTCTTTCTTTCCTTAGTCATGTTTTACTCTCATGGGCAACTGGCTGAGGTAGGACCTCTTGTCCCTGTTTTCTTTTATACATAGCTGATGTACCTTAGTGGGCACAATTGCCCTTGCATTAGAAAATCTGATACCACGCCGCACTGTTGTCCCCCTTCAAACAAACCGATGTACATGGCCCATCATTTTCACAGCCCCCTCCTGATATTATTGATGATGAAGAAGAGTATGAAGTGAAAGCTATTCTATCTCACAAGGGACTTCCTGGCTGACATTGGTACCTGACCACATGAAAGGGCTATTCCTTGGTGGGGAACCCAAGGCAAATCTCACACACACCCAAGACATCCTCAAAGATTATAAAAGGCTCCACAGACTGCGATGAATGCTGCAGTGACTCAGACGTTGTGATCTCTTTGTGAGGCTCCTCCTGAATCACTACATGCGCGAGTTTTTCTTCACATATCTCAAAATCTTCTGGATCATCTTGCTCTGCTTGCTCGCCCTCAGGCTTACCTTTTTCTTAACCTGGTTTTATATTCCAACGTCACACCCTTCCTTTTCTCCGGCCCAGGCTACCCCGTTCCTGTAATGTCAACTGCCTCATCTCTCCCCACTTCCCGGTCCTCTTCTTCATCAGACTCACTCCCCATTCACTAGGCCACACTGCGCACAACTCCCATACATTCGTATCTTCTTCCTGATCAGACACATGGTCTACTGGTAGCCTGCACTGAGTGTAGGAACAAGGGAATGCAGCCAGGTGGCGAGTTTGAACCCTGATGGGGTAAGAATTTGGCCTTTAAGACTCCGATTAAAAACCATCTGACCCTTGGCATTGCACATCACCTTGGGATTAGGACACCCTTGGTATGCTCCCTGTTGGGGTTAGACTCCCTGATAAGTGCATATTGGTTAGTCTCTCCTGCCGGGGTGCCACTCCCTAGCAAGGTTGTCTTGGGCGGGCAAGACATAAAAGGCAAGGCCTGGTGGACCCGAAAGCCAAGAGGCTTAGGGTAATGGGAAGCCTAGCTGTGAAGCGGGTAAGCCGTAGCCAGCACGTGAGACAGGGCATAACCTGAGTCACATGTTGGGCTCGAGAGGACAAACGCCCAGGTCGGTCATCAGTATGGTTCAGTTTGGTTTGGTGCAGAGCCCTCCCTTTGCAGAGCTTGGTAACCTCTGTAGGACTGACAGGTGTAGGGGTGCACTGGATTAGACTTGGCTATATGTTGGCTTAAGGTATAAACATGTCTTGGATTAGGGGTACTGAGAGAAATATGTCACTCAGCCGCCAAAGGTCCTTGCCATGGTGCCTGGAAGATCCTTTTTGCCAGCATCCTAGCTAAACCATCCCTTGTCATCCTCCTTGAACGAATGCCTCTCTATGAAGAAAACCTTGCCATACAAGGACTAGTCAAACTCTATCACAATATCCATACCACACAAAACTTCCACTTTCACATAGCCCCAAATGACCTCCCTGCTGCATATGGTCTCCCTGTATGCGAGTCTCTAAATGGCCTCACCAGGCAAGCTCTTGAATTGCTTCACATACTTAATTTTCATAGCTTTGTCGCACAACTTCCCATTAGTGTTTTATACCCTGTATTTTGCCCTATCTTTCTCACTTTGTTTCTTGACGAATGTGCAGAATATCTCGAGAACATCTCTATGTTTCCCCCTTTGAACCCTTCCTCCTCCAAACCATTGCCCATTTCTCTCCGCATCTCCTCCCCCTCATCGATTCCCTCCTCTCCCACAATGCCTCTCCTGGCACCTATCCTTTCTGAAGACAATGTCATCCCATTCGTCCTTAATCCTCCCGGCAGTACCCATTACCTCAACCCCATCACTCAGGAGCTCAACAGATCTTATGTTGTCTCACAAGCAGATGCTAAATAGGATGTGTATTCTTGTCCAAGGGGCAGAGACAGCGATAGGGATAGTGCAAAGTAATGAGACTCACTCTACTAGCAGGTAACTTGGTTAAGAATATCACTGGTGATAGCCAGTGGATCAAGTGAAGTGATTCAGGAGTGTGGGGAGGATGAGATTAGATAGGATCAGTCAATCTGAACCACTTGTAACTTAGTTACATGAAATGCCGTTATTTATAGTCTAATCTAAACTGAGTTTCAACTCTAAATCATTGATCATTCAACAATCAACGAATCCATGTGACCTGTATGACTCATTATGAGTCATGTCTGAGTCATGATGAGTCATGCATTCATGTAGAACACATTATCTAATCTGTGACCATTGATCCTGATCAATAGAAGTCAATACCTTATGTCAGACTTCCTAAATAGTCAAATAGACTATTAATTGATCATTACTCAATGAATGAACACTTTATCATATTGATACAAGCTATTCCTTCAACACTTCCCATCATTCAAAAGAATCATGACACATAGGGTTTCAGGGTTAATACATAAGTCCCTGATCTTTGTGAATATATCAGCCCTTTGTTCTCCAGTTCCGATATAGAAAGGTTGAATTAAACCTTCTTGGACACATTCCCTTATGTAATGGTAGAGAATAGCAATATGCTTTGTGCGTCCTTCTTGAGCTGGGTTAGATGCTAAAAAGATAGCACCTTGATTGTCCACAAATAGATGGAAGGGTAAAAGATCATAGCCTATTTCTTTGAATAAAGACTTGATCCAGCTGAGTTGCTTTGCAACCTCAGTCATTCTGACATACTCTGTTTCTGTAGATGATAGTGTGACCTTCCTTTGTCACCTGGATAGCCAAGAGACTATTTCATCAGCTAGAAATACACAATAATCAGTTGTTGATCTTTGAGTATCAATATCTCCTGCCCAGTCTGTGTCACTATATGCAAGAAACCCAGAAGATATATCTCCTTTGTACTCAAGACAAAGGTCTTTGGTGGTAGCCAGGTAGCGAACAATATATAATGCTCGCTTAAGATGATCTTCAGTAGGATTTGCAGAGAATTGTGACATCTTGATCACAAAGAAGGCAAGATCTGGTCGAGTGCCAAGCATGATGTATAACAATGATCCAATAACCAATTGATAGTGACTTTGGAGTGAAGCATTTGATTCTTGAGTCGATGATTGAGGATTATAGCCAGATGGTAAAGGAACAAATGCTGATCTACAATTCTGTAGATCAAAATGTTCTATAACTTTATCAGCATATTTCAACTGATCCAGTCTCAGGGTTCTCTTCTTGTGATCCCTGGTGATCCTCATTCCAAGATATTCTGTGGCTTGTCCAAGATCTCGACTTTCCCATTTGGTCATGAATTCTTTCTTCTTTGAAAGAAGGAGTGTTCTATTGTTTCCAATAAAAAGAGCATTGTCAACATAGATCAACATGATTATGATGTCACCTTTATTAAGGTAGACATAGACTCCGGCATCTGAATGAGTTCTTTTGAATCCCATTCCCAAGACCGATTTATGCAAGGCTTTATTCCATTGAAGG
>JBBPUD010000700.1:0-11452 GCA_038094475.1 Phylloporus aff. rhodophaeus
CCTGGTCGTCCATGATGATGGTGGCAATTAAGAGAGATAGCTGATAAGACGGATAGATAATCTTGAAGCTGAGCTTGAAATTTCGGGCTATGCCGATACGCCCAAATTCTCCAAGTCCATCGTGCTATGTTCTATACTACCTGCTAATGTGATCAAGGGATGCATCTACTTGGTATCCTTGTTTTTTTCATTTATCTCATGGCTGAAATCGCATGTCCTTCTTGTGGAAAGGTTGTCAAAGAAGAGCGTGGGCTATCGCTTCACTCCTCATGCTACTGTCAGAAGAATCAGACAGGATTTGCAGAACTTCTCCGACAACGTCAAGAGCACATTGAATCTATAGCCAAAGAAGAGAGAGAGAGGCTTTGTCTGCAGTCAGAGGAACAAGCAAACAGGGAGCATCAGGAGAGGGAACAAGATGCAGCTCGAGCCCAACGGCTTGCTGCATTTCAAAGTCTCGCTGTGAGTCATCAGAAGCTCTGATCTACACCCTATACTAACAATATGATGCAGTTTGACATGCCTGATCTTCAAGATTATGAAGAGATTGATCGCCGGCCATCTGGCCTTCCTACTCACAATCGTCGCCTTCCAGCAAGATTTTGTGACATTCCCCCACCTTTACCCATTCCTGTCCCAGCAGCTCAAGTAGATGAAAAGCCTATTACTCATGCTTCAGATGAAGATAACTATGCCATGTCCAACATTGACACGGATGCTGGCGATGGCAACCATAGCCAAGATTCCTCTACCAACTCAGCAACTCCTATTACCTGCTGTACTCCACCTGATGCAAACGACTTATTCCGTGAATATACCAGTGCCTTTCCTACATATGACCCCGAAGTGACCACCTTGCTTGATCGTCTTTGTGATGGTCCAACGTTTCAATCCCCCGAGAACGAAAATGATTCACCTCCCCCTCGAGAACTCATTTCTACCCATCATAACGATTACTTCGCCCCCTTTCTCAATGCAACTACATGGCGTCTTATCAACTGGTTCTATAAGTCGTCTCAGAAGTCCTTGGAAGATTTGAACTCGCTTGTTCACAGTGTTATCTTGGCAGAAGACTTCGATCGTGATGATCTACGTGGCTTCAATGCACAGCGTGAGACAAGACGTCTGGATGAAGAACCCCCAGATCCATCATTCAAACCTTTTCAGTCTGGCAACAGGTGGCAGACGACATCAGTTGCAATTTGGTTGCCCTGCGAGAAAGTGGAACAATGAGAAGATATGGCCCCGGAATTTCTCGTCGAGGGACTCTATTACCGCAAGATTACAGAAGTTATCAAGTCTGCATTTGAAGAACGCGCAGCAGAGACATTTCACATGACTCCATACAAGATCTTCTGGCAACCTGACAAGACTCGTTCACCTGAACGAGTGATCACTGAGGTGTATACAGCAAATGCCATGCTTGAGGAGCATGAGACTATCAAAAATTCACATCCGGAGTGCAACATCAAGACAGTAATTGCCGCGATAATGCTATGGTCTGACTCCACCCATCTCGCAAACTTTGGGAACGCAGCCTTATGGCCAATTTACTTGTTCATCGGTAACCAGTCAAAGTACACTCATGCAAAACCAAGCTCATTCGCTGCACATCATTTGGCTTATATACCCAAGGTACGTCGTACAATCTAGATTATTTATATTGTCTTTAGGTCTGCTTTACAGCTATCGGATAAGATTCAAGACTTTTACATGAATGTTTTCAAAACGAGTGCAACTGCAGCAGTGCTAACCCACTGTAAACGTGAGTTAATGCAGGCTATTTGGGCATTCCTGCTTGACTCCGAGTTCCTCGAGGCATATGAATCTGGATTAACTCTACAATTTGCTGATGGTATATTTCACTGGGTATTTCTGTGACTTTTGACATATGCCGCCGACTATCCTGAAAAGTAAGGGTTCATTTTGCATACCTTTAAGACCAACTTATTTGATAATATTTTCAAGAATCCTTCTTGCATGCATGAAGTTCCTTGGGCGGTGTCCATGTCCACGTTGTCTAGTGACGAAAGAGAATATCCAGAAACTTGGAACGAAAATTGATGGATGGGTACGGCGAAGAAGAGCACGGGTTGATGATGAAGGCCAACAATCATCAATTGAAAATGTCCGGAGGTTCATATTTGAACTGGGACGTGGTATTGTTAGCTCAGCTGTTGAAAATGTCATTGGATCCTTGTCACTCGTCCCCACACGCGTATGTTTTTTGGTTTCATTATCGAGGTAACACTAGGCTTACTTCTCACTTTGTTTTCCAGAATGCGTTCTCTGAAAAACTCAGCAAATTTGGGTTCAACTTCTACTCATTATTTGTGCCGGACTTCATGCATGAATTTGAACTCGGCGTATGGAAAGCAACAATCACCCACCTTATCCGTATCTTATATGCAGTCGGAGGAGATACTATACAGGAATTCAACGCATGGTGGGTCTGTCTGTCCAAATAAAATTTGTAGTGCTTACTCCATTAGATTTCAACTAATTCCAACATTCGGTCGAGACACCATTCACAAATTCCGTTCAAACGTGTCCAATCTATCAAAGCTTGCAGCACGAGATTTTGAGGATATACTTCAGGTATACATGTTTATCACCCTCGGTGCTTCAACCTTTCATACCGTTACAGTGTGTGATACCCATCATCGATGGTTTGATTCCTGAACCATACAACCCAATCATTCTTGATCTTCTCTTCGAACTTGCAACATGGCATTCGTTCGGAAAACTTCGGATGCACACGGAGACAACACTCTTCCATTTTAGGAATAGTACAACAAGGTTGGGACATGCATTTCGAAGATTCTCTCGGGACTGTTGCAGCAAGTTTGAGACATACGACCTCCCACGTGAGACCACTGCACACACTCGTCGGAAGAAAAAATCAACATCCAACACCAGTGGAGACAAAGACAAGACAAGCTCTGCACGCAAGATTCGAGTTTTCAACTTGACAACATACAAACTTCATTCACTCGGCGACTACGTTGATGCCATCTGGATGTATGGTACAACAGATAACTACTCTACACAGGTGGTAGGTGGAAAGCAGTCACGAAGAATGATTAATTTGATTTCAAACTTCAAAACCTTAGGGCGAGCTCGAGCATCGTCGAGTGAAACGATTTTATTCCCGCACAAACAAGATAGGGTTCACACGCGCAATTGCAACACATCAGCGTCGTGAACGGATACTGCATGAAATCGAGCAGGAACACCACGCAGCAACAAGGGATGGTCCAGCGACAACTCCAGCTGACGAAGAGATACTGCCAAGCTGTCCGCCAGAGCTCCACTACCAGATGGGTCAAAGCAGAAAGTACTACTGGAAACTGGATCAATGGCTAGCACGAAACAAGGGCGACATGGCAGTCAAGGTACACCAGGAGCGTACTCTCTTTTTCGATTACTCATACTTACTACGCTTGCATAGGACTTTTTGCCAAGGCTAAAGGACCATATTCTTGGTCGCCTGTTAGAGAACGATGACATGGAGTTCACACCAGCACAGCGCAATCGGTTACTTATCATCAACAACCACCTTTATTGCCACAAAATACTTCGGGTCAATTACACCACATACGATCTTCGACGAGCACAAGACTTGCTCAACCCCCGGACAGGCAGTGATATCATGGTTCTCTCACACGAGGACACTGAGAATCCTCACCTATATTGGTACGCTCGAATCATTGGAATTTTCCATCTTTATGTTCGTTACACTGGCCCGGAACTTGCAAATGCGGCAGCACCTCAGCAGATTGACTTGCTTTGGGTCCGTTGGTTTGCACGTAACAGGAATTTCAAGTCAGGCTGGGCTGTACGACGTTTGCCTTGCATCGGATTCTACTCAAGTAATGAAACCGACACATTTGGCTTTGTCAATCCCAATGATGTTGTTCGGGCTGTCCATTTGATCCCTGGGTTTCGCTGTGGTCGTACTACTGCCCTGCTCCCACCATCAATTGCATGCAAAGAATCTGAGAAGGACAAAGACTAGGATTGGTATTTTGTGAACATGTACGTCTGACTCCGTTACTGACAAGCATTCTAATTAAATTTATTATAGTTTTGTTGACCGAGACATGTTCATGCGGTTCCGAGGGGGCGGAGTGGGTCACAAGTCAACCCATGACGTGACAAAGTGCCTGCTGGACGACCGCGAGAAGCTGGACAAACAAACCTTTGTTCTTGAGCGCGACCACAAGCATGGTGAGGAGTCCGAGACCAGCAGTGATGTATCTATGGAGGAGTCGAGGTTATCTGAAGATGAGGACACCAACAGTGAGAATGAAGAAGATGCAGACATAAACAACGAACCTGACAACCCGAGTAGTCCGAATATGGTTACCGAGGATCTCGCAGATGAGATGGAGGAATTTGGCTACACCGGCTTGGATCAGGTCTTGGATGGGTCAGATGAGGACAGCGAAGGAGTTGTGAAAGAGAGCGGGTTAGATTGAGATGATGGGTAATGTTTCTATTGGAATGATATCGTTCATACATTGCAAGGTCTACTACGAACGATGGACACACTAGTTGGCACTCGCAGTGTCTGGCACACGGAGAAGCATCACGGGATGGAGGTGGACAGTCCTTGCTAGCTCTTGTACGGAGATGCGACATTCTTGCTAGTTCTTGTATGGACGCCCAAACTTCTTGCTAGCCTGTACTAGGAGTTGTGTGGCACATATCATTCTTGGAACTGTTTGCTAGAAGTTGTACGATCGAAAGCACCATTGCTATTACTAGCAAGAGGTAGGTTGATGACCCATGGTGGGCCACAAAGTCGAATGCGATCGTATGAGGTTCCGCTAGACCTCGCATGGCTTAGCTACGCATTTCTAGGACCGCCGGGTTCGTCCGAGGCGCAGTAGGGCGTGCGAGATTTTGGACGATTTGCTGATGCCGCCCATCTCTCTACCATCTTCCCCTCATAGCTCCCCTGACATCAACGACCCGATGGCATTACTCCACACCACACTAGTCCAATCCTACCTTCTCCCTCCGAGAATCTGGAAACCACTGTTCACCAGTATTCTATGCAAACCCTCTTTGACCTTATTACTCGAATGGATGCCCCTCTATGCTGATGATCCAATCATCAAAGGATTAGTTTCCCTCTATCATGCAGTACACACCGCCCAAGTACTGCATTTCCACATAGCACCTAACGACCTACCCGAGGAATATGGATTACCCATCCGAGAGACACAGAATGGCCTCACAGGTCGGATCCTAAAACTACTCCACACTGCCGACTTTCACAGCTTTGTTGCACAGATCCCTATCTCCGTTCTATGTCCCATCTTTCGTCCTATCTTTCTCTCCATGTACCCTGACGAGCGCGCAGCCTATTTAGCTAGCATTAGCCTTTCACCTTGAGAAACTCCTTTGCCTTCTCCTCCCCCGTTACCCCTGGCATTATGCATCTCCTCCCCTCCTACTGAAGACTCTCCTGCCCTCACTCCAGTCATCCAACCACGTGTCGTAGAAGACGATATAATCCCATTCTTGCTTGACCCTCCGGGCAGATTTCAACAGGTCGATCAACAAGCCCTCTCATATAACAGTGCCTATGTAGTCCACATTGGAGGACTATCCATTCTATCCGCACCCACACGCCTCCTTCATAACCCGTATGTCAGACCTCCCGCATCACACTTCACTCGTTGCTTCTGGTGCAACCGTGCTGGTCATTATCGAGATGAATACCCTCTCTACCGATGTCCTCACTGTCACGTTGTCACTCCTGGTCACCCCCAGCACCTTTGCCTCACCCTACAATGTACTACTTGTCAACGATGGGGACACGGACCCACTCAGTGTCCTCGAGAGGTTTGCTTCCATTGCGATCAATTTGGACATACTGAGCCGCAATGTCTGCACCTCCACGGACTTGATCACCCCATGCCTGCCGAGCAACCTTGAGAGATTCTTAGTCGGGGGTTGGAAAGTTGTGCCAGGGACACAACTCTACAAAGGGGGTAATGTTACACTTCTTTCACTTCATTGTCATGTTCTTCTTTTCACCTGTCATATCTTGTTCTTTGTCCTTCCTATGATTCTTGCCGAACGTGATGAGCATTCTCTCATTGTTCTAGGTCATACTTCCTTCTTGCTGTACAACCAATAACATATAACTTCACACTGGTTCTCGCCTTCAAGTTCCTGTTTTGCCCTCGTCCCTGTTTTACCTTGCTATGTCCTTGATCTTGTTTCGGACAGCCTCTCTCTGCAGTTCGGCTCTCTTGCACCGACTTAGTGATCCATCAGTCCACGCTGTTCTATAGCTTTTCTTTGCTGCGCGTTTCGACCATATAAATACATAGAGTAGACACTCAATGTATTTATACTTGATCTACACAATACAAGTGTACATCTCGTGTTCCTCCTTGCGAACCTCTGAGAACTCCTTGACGACATTGTTGTACCTCTTCGTGAGTGTCCTCCGTCAAACGAGTAACGTTCAATCTTCGTCCTCACCCGGGTATACTTCGTGTATCACAGGCCATGAGGCGATGCCGTCAAGCTTGACAGGGTCCATGGCAAGCTGACCGGGTTTGACGATCATTCCGAGGTATTCCACCTCTGAGGCATTGAAGGTGCACTTCTTGAGTTTCAGGTGGAGGTCGAGTTTCTCCATGTGTTGTAGTACCCTTTTGGTACGTTCTGTGTGTGTAGCTTCGTCTGGGGAGAAGATAAGGAGGTCATCCATGTAGATGATGAGCCATCCCTCAGCGATCATGTCTCTGAACGAGTTGTTCATGAAATGCTGGAACGTGGCAGGGGAGTTTGTCATGCCAAAGAACATAACCATGGGTTCATACAACCCCTTGTGGGTGATGAACACGGCCTTCCATTGGTGGCTGTCCTTGATGCGTACATTGTTGTAACCCCATTGTACGTCAAATTTGGTGAAGTGCTTCGTGGTCCAAAGCTTGTTGATGAGATTGGAGATGAGGGGGAGTGGGTATGCATCCTGAATGGTATGCTCGTTCAGGTAGTGGTAGTCCTGGCAGGGGCAAAGCTTTCTGTCTTTCTTGTTGACGAAAAAGAAGGGGGAGGCCTGGGGAGAATTCAAGGGGCGAATCTTCCCAGCCTTGAGGTTTTCTTCAAGGAAAGCTTCTGTTGCCTCCTGTTTGGCGGGTGTGAGGAGATATACCTTTCCGACTTTGGGGATGAAGGAGTCATCAAGGTTGATCTCATGGTTGTAGGGACATGATGGGGGTAAGTGGTCGGCCGTCTTTTTGTCAAAGATGATGGAGAATTGTGTGTATTCCGGTGGTAGGACTAGCTTTGGTTTGGCAAGCTTTGCTGCTGCAGTGAGCTCCATGGCTGTGGTGATCTTTAAGATCTGAGGGTCTGAGGGTTTAAAGTAATGGCCTTTGCCGCAGATGATCCAGTTCAAAGTCCGGTTTGTGAGGGCTTGTTGTACGTATTGCTCCTCTGTGCGGTGTTCCATGAAGTTGTAGAGGTGTAAGTTGTAGACCATGTCTACATGGTGGTGTCGTGGTGGTGGGGTTGCCTGTTTGAAGCATGCATAGAAGGCTTCATGGCGCTCTGTGTCTTTGGAAAATCGAGTGAACAGCTTCTTATGCTGATCGCAAGATTCGAGGATGGTAAGGGTGTGCTGCACCCAATTGATGACAGGGTTTGTCATCTTCAGCCAGGGCATGCCGAGGATGACATTTTCATTGCCGCAAGACATGACATAGAAGGTGACTTCTTGCATGATTCCCTCTATGTTGGTGAAGAGGGTCGAGGTGAAACAGACCTGTCCATTTTGGTTCGCAGTTTGGTCCACATTCCGGACGCGGAAAGGGACCTCAATTTTCTTCGTTGGAAGTTTGTGCTTCTTCACGAAGTCGCAGTCAATGCAGCAGATGTCAGCTCCACTGTCGACAAGGGCACGGGTGTCTATGGCTTTCATAGTGTGTGAGGGCTCCACAAGTTGTAGTGCAATGGACATAGATTTGCAGGAGCTAGATACAACTACAGGAGCGCATGTATGAGTAGAGGAAGGAGGTACTCGTGTAGACTAAGTCTTCCTGTTCAAAAATCCTGGGGAACGAAATCCACCACTGTTACAGCGGGTGGTTCATCTTCTTCTTCGTCTTCAATCTCCTCCAGCTTGGGTAGGTCATCCTTTACAACCTTCTTGACCAAAGTTTTCTTTGGCCTATCTGTGGGAGAAGAGGAGAAGTGTGGGTAGTTCTGTGAGCTGTGCCCAGGCTTGTAGCATCGGAAGCAAAGGTTCTTTGCGACGCAGCACTTCCTTTCTTCGGGAGTCATCTTAGGGACTTTGATGACGTCGATGTCCATGGTGTCGGGGTCCTTGGTGGTGCAGGTGGAGGAGATTCCAGAGAAGTTCTGGTACAAGGTATGTGACTTCTTCCGGTGCTCAGCAATGGAGCGAGCATGCTCCCAGTTCTTTTGGAAGACGAGGGCATTGTCAACCCATGTGTCAATGGTTTTAGGGACCATTTCCATGGCAAAGATCTTGTTTGTGAGAGGCATAGGAAGGGCATCAGCGAAGTATCCGATGAGGACATTGTTGTCAGAGATGCCTACCAGACCCATTTTGGTCTGGAAGGTTTGGACGTAGTGATCAAGGGAGGGGGTCCAGTCCCCTTTCTTGTTTTTCTCAATGTGGGTCTCACTTAGCCACCTAATGGCATTGCAAACAGCATCTTGGCATTCAAAGGCTTTGTTGAACTTCGTAATGAAGTTCATGAAGGTTCCCAAGTTGGGCGTAGTGTGGGAGAGTGCCTCCCATCTGAAGTTGTTGGCCCATGCGAGTGCAGAACCCTTGGTCATATATGATAGTGCAAAGGCTATCTGCTTGGAGTCGGAGTTGTAGACCTTTTCGTTGACATGGAGGTAGAAGTGGACAGTTTGCAACCATTGAACAGTGGTTGTGTAGCTTCCATCAAAGGCCTCGGGTGATGCAAGGCGGAGCTCCGTGGGTTTAGAGGAGGACATGATGGGGGATGGGGTGCAGGGGGGGTACTGGAAGATATTACCAGTTTGTGGAAGGGGAGTGGGAGATGGTGGAGTAGGAGCTTGGGGCAGGTAGGTGGCCTCGTCAAAGTATTCAGCAAGGATAACTGTGGTATCCTCTATCAAAGGGATAGGAATATCGTTGTCTGAGTGGTCAGAAGCGAAGAGATCTTCTTCCTCCTGGGGTTCCAAGTCTGAGCTCTTGGCAAGGGCACTGCGGGGGATTCCCCAGTGGGAGTCTGTGGATAAACAAGGGGGAATGGTGGTAATGATCTACATGATGGTAGTTGTAAAGAGTAGCTTAGACCTTTTGTTACGCTTGGCCCTGGTAGGGATGAGCATAGCCTCAACGGAAGCTAGGTCTCAAGGAGTTGACACACGGAAGCTCGACGGTGACAAGGTACTGACGCACAGAGGTCCAGATGACTAGTCCCAAGGTGCAACCAAGGGAAGTCCAAGGACAAGGTACCAACGCACTGAGGCTCAGTGTGGACAAGGAGGTGAAGGGCTGGTACCTTCAGACGAGGAGCAAGGAGGAAACCCAAGTTTATTGTGGATACAATCGAGGAGGTCTAAGCTAAGGTACAATGGCTGGCGAGTGTGGTATATATACCCTACGATGACTAAGCCATGGAAGGTCATAGAATGTCAGAGAAGAATGACGAAGCAAGAAAGTAAGTGAGAATGAGTAAGTGGAGCCGATGGCATCGGCAAGGCTATGTGGAAAAGTAAGCATGATGACGAAGGAAGTGGAAGGTCGTAGAACGACATGGAAAGGAATGAGTCATCATGGTGACGAGAGATGTGTCCATGCACGATTGAGGCAAAGATCAAGGAGAAAAGAGAGAAAACGTAACAGTATATGAATGTTGTTATATCCCCATCTAATGTCGAGTTTGGTGAACAGTGTCGAGTCTTTCATGTCGTTGATGAGTTCAGAGATAAGTGGTAGAGGATATGCATTTTGGACAGTGTGGGAGTTGAGGTAGCGATAGTCCTGACAAGGGCATAGCGAGCCATCTTTCTTGGGTACAAAGAAGAATGGGGAAGCTTGGGGAGATTTGGATGGGATGATGTGGCCAGTGGCGAGGTTTTCTTCAACAAACTTTTTACATGCCTCTCTTTCTGCTGGGTTTAAGGGGTATACTTTGGCAATCTTGGGGACGAAGGACAGTTTGAGTTCAATGGTGTGGTCATAGTTTCGGTGTTGGGAAAGGATGTTGAATGTGGCTTTGGCAAAGACGTCAGCAAAGTCTTTGTACCGCATTGGGATTTCCATCTCAGTAGGAGTGTTTTCTTGGGTGAGCTGGGTAGACAAGGATATCTTTTGAAGAGTTTTTGGGGAGTCTATGGAGAGTCACATGTTAGCCCAATCAACATCGGGGTTCCATTGACGGAGCCAGGGCATCCCAAGAATGATTTGTGATCTGCCGAGAGAGGTGACCATGAACTTGACCCTTTGTGAGAACGAGGGGAAGGAGACTTGTGCAAAGAGTTTCCACTTGATGGTTCTTTTCTTGTTCTTGGTACCATCAATATTGTATGCGATGATGGGTTTACGAAGTACTCGGCATCCTAGCCTGAGTTTTGGGACAAGGGAGATGTCGATGAAATTTCCAGAGGCGCTGCTGTTGAGCACAGCAGTGGTGTTGATGGTTTGCTTAGGTACTTGTAGCAAAATGGGGAAACGGAATGTGTTTTCATTAGGCATTGCTACAAGTACATGAGGGGAAGAAGACATCGGGCCATCTTCCCTTAGAGAAAATCCTTTACATTGAGGAGGGAGATCTCTGCAGCCTCTTCATAGTTAGCTCTCAGTGTTTGGTGGATTTCTTTGTCTAAGTTGGTTGACGTAGACGTCAAGTGGGTTCGTGGGTGGTGGGGTGGGGTCTCCCTTTGGAATAGTTGGTTCCTTGGGTGGCAGGGTAGGGACGAAGCAGATGTTCTGCGTAGGAGGTGAGACAGTGAACGTTTTGCAATTCTGGATGTTGTGCCAAGTCTTTCGGCACCTGAAGCATCGTCCTTCTTTAATGCATTTAGAGTATTCTTTAGGGGAGAGTTTGGAGATCCAAATGGAGTCGACATCCATTGTGTTTGGATCTTTAATACAAGGGGTGAATCAAGGGACAAAGCGAGGAGCGGGGGAAGCAGGATCGTGTGGGCTTGGGGAACACCTTTCCTGATAGCTCCCATGCGAGCTTTCTGGGTGTGGAACTGCGTAGACTTGTCGATCCACGTATTCAAGTCAGTGGGGAGCTTGCTCATGAATAGGGCCATGTTGGTGATCTTCTGGTCACAGCCCATGTGTCAGATCTAAATAGGGGCAGCAAGCCCAACTCAGAAGTGCTACCAAGGGTAAGACACAACTTTATTCACCTAAATAGGGGCAGCAAGCCCAACTAGGTATAAGGTAAATATAGTATCACAAAAG
>JBBPUD010000701.1:0-11437 GCA_038094475.1 Phylloporus aff. rhodophaeus
GACTAGACATGACTCATAATGAGTCATACAGGTCACATGGTTTCGTTGATTGTTGAATGATCAATGATTTAGAGTTGAAACTCAGTTTAGATTAGACTATAAATAACGGCATTTCATGTAACTAAGTAACAAGCAGTTCAGATTGACCGATCCTATCTAATCACATCTTCCCCACACTCCTGAATCACTTCACTTGATCCACTGGCTATCACCAGTGATATTCTTAACCAAGTTACCTGCTAGTAGAGTGAGTCTTATTACTCTGCACTATCCCTATTGTTGCCTCTGCCTCTTGGACGAGAATACAGATTCTATTTAGCATCTGCTCATCACATGCTCTGCCAGATCTCTGCTATGTGTGCTGTGCAGAGAAGCATGATGTCATATGCCATTTCAACTCTGGACCTTTACACTCAACTCCTTGTCTCCTCCAAAGTGATCTCCTTTGTTTGTGCGCATGTGACATCCAGACCCACATGATATTTCCTCTTATGGTTTTCTTTGTATTCTGATTGGCTGTGTCTCTCCTTTTGGCTAGTCTCTGTTCTTATGAATGTGCAGCCCTGGCATATTTTATCTCCAGTGCACAGCTCCAGCATAGTCTATCTCCAGTGCACAGCACTGGTTATCTTCATGCTGTCTTACTCATAGAATGTTCTGCAGCCCTTTTGTTAGTAATGTAATACAACTCCAGTAGTATATAAATCATAGATACTACACTCTGTATTCCTTAGTCTGAATATCCACTAGGATAACTCTTTTCATCACTCCTCTTCTACTCCTAAGAGTTGAACCTACACAAGGTGTGACACATAAGTCTTGTGCCAAGACTCACTCCTCCACTCCACATCTTTGCTCCTGGACCCCTTGACCCCTAGAACCTCTGCTCTGAAGCAACTGGAGTAACTGGTCCTGACACATGATTTACCTAGTGAAGGAGCACCATTCCTGTTACAATTATATCTCTTTATCAAAATGTTCTTCTTATCTCTCATTGAATCTCTTACTTCGTTCTGCCACTTATCCTTTCTGAACGCAATAAGCATACACTCATTATTCCAGGGCATTCCTTGTTCTACCTCTATAATCATTGAGCACTGTTCATTCTCTTTCCACCAGGTTCCTCTATTCTTGTTTCTCTAGGTTCCTGTTTCACTCAGTGCCTGTTTCCTTTGCCTGTGCTTTGATCTTGTTTCAGACAGCCTCTCTCTGCAGCTTGGCTCTCTCACGCTGACTTAGTTTTTCATCATTCTATCTTGTTCTTTGAACTTCCATGGCTGTGTGTCTCAAATGTATAAGTAGCTAGAGTTAACACTTGATGTACTCATACTAGATCTGCACAATACAAGTGTACATCTCGTGTCACCACACTAGGTCTTCTCTTGAGTTCTCTTTGATGACATTGTCACACCTCTTCATGAGCATCCTCCGTCAAACGAGCCAATGTTCAATGTTCAACCTTGCTTTTGTACACTTCGTGTATCAAAAGATCTAGTATCTCCACTGTCCCTCCTATCCAGGAGTAGGACAAACCCCTCGCAAAGATTTCACACAGAGACCATGCCCTTCGTCGTGCTTACTGCGTCCCGGAAGACAATGATGAACAAAGACCCATCTAACAGCCTTCTCCATGTCGAGTTCTTGGATCTTCATACTCCCCTGCCCCACCTTTGAGTCCTCTAGCCTTGCCTACTCCTAGGGTACTTCCTGCGATCAAAGCCCCTCATGAACCACTCACCTTACCCACACCAGCACCACCTTCGAGACCTCCATTACCACCTACATTGCCCTCTGAAACACAGAGCTTGTTCTCACCCTCACCATCACCCATGTCTTCTGAGAAACCAACAGAAATCTGAGCTGCTTTGCTCACTGATTTCTCTGGTAAACCCACCGACACCACTAGATGGATCAAGGCCATGAAGGCCTACTTTGCCATCAACAAAAAGATCTACTTTGACGATGCAACCAAGATCTTCACTTGTCTTAGCAAACTCCTGTCCTCTGATAGACCAGCTTCCTTTGCAATGATCGCCTCACAGACCCTCTCCTCAGAGGCGGGGAAAAGACCTTCGACAAGTTTGTCGAAAATTTCGAAAAGACCTTTTATTCCTTCGACGTCCAAGCCACTGCCCAACTGGAACTCCCCAATCTCTGCCAAAAGGCTTTCAAGGAGCCTAACACCAACAAGATCAATAATGGATTTCAAAAGTTCATCTCAGACTTCCTGGGAACTGCCATCAAGTCCAGGATCACAGACCAGCAATCCCTTATTGGATACTTCACCATGGGATGTGACCAGAAGATCACTGACATGATCCTCTCCATGAGTGAACTCTTTGCCAACTTAAATTTGTGGATTGACAAAGCCACACAATTCCACACTCAGAAAGCATGAATGGCAGCTATTTGAAAAGGTGCACCCCAGTCCAACTTCACTCCCGCTGCCACTACACCTTGCTTTGTTCCTCATTCCTTGCCACACATCAAAGACCCCAATGCCATGGACATAGATATCATCCACATCTCTAAATTGACCCCTGACAAACACTCTAAATCCATCAAAGAAGGAAGATGCTTTAGATGCCGAAAGTCTGGGCACAATGCCCAGAATTGCAAGGCGTTCTCAACCTCACCCCCACAACATATCTGCTTTGCTCCTGTTCACCCTTCCAAGGTTGACCAAACCCCTAGGGAAACCTCAAAGGAAACCCCCAAGCCCACCATGAATACCCTTGACACCTACGTCAACCAGCTTTGCACTAAGGGCTGGAAAGACAAAGAAATCCAGCAAACCCTGCGTGCCAATTACAAAGAACCTGCCGAAATATCACTCCTTGACATGCAAGATTTTCTCTAAGGGAAGTCGTATTGATGTCTTCTTCCCCCCATGTACTTGTAGCCTTGCCCAATAAAGATACATTTCGTTTTCCTATTTCTTTATGAGTACCTCAGCAAACCGTTGACACCACCACATTACTCAATAGTGGTGCCTCTGGCAACTTCATTGATATCTCCCTTGTCCCAAAACTCTGGCTAGGATGCCAAGTTCTTCGCAAACCAGTTATCGCTTATAATGTCGATGGTACCAAAAATAAGAAAGGTACCATCAAATGGAAACTCTTTGCTCTTGCCTCCTTTCCCTCATTTTTCCAGAAAGTCAAATTCATGGTCACCTTGCTTGGAAAACCACAAATCATCCTTGGAATGCCTTGGCTCTGCAAATGGAACCCAGACATCAATTGGGCCAACATGAAATTGTCCATAAACTCCCCCAAATTCCTCCAAAAGATTACCCTGTCCACACAACTCACCCAACTACTGAAACTCTGATCCTTGCCTGGTGCAAAGACTTCACAGATGTTTTCACAGAATCCATGTTCAACGTCCTTCCCCAATATCGTGACTATGATCATACCATCGAGCTCAAACCATTGTTCACCCCGAAAATCTCCAAGGTGTACCCCTTGAACCCTGCTGAAAAAGAAGCGTGTAAGAAGTTTGTCAAAGAAAACCTTGCCACCAGATGCATCATCCCTTCCAAATTCCCTCAAGCCTCACCATTTTTCTTCGTCCAAAAGAAAGATAGCACACTATGCCCTTGTCAGGATTATCAATATCTCAATTCCCACACCGTCAGAAACATGTACCCCCTATTCCTCATATTGGAACTTATTGACAATATGAAGGACTTGACCTTGTTCACCAAACTTGACATTCGCTGGGGATACAACAACATTTGGATATGGGAATCTGACCAGTGGAAGGCCGCATTCATTAGCCCACTAGGACTCTTTGAACCCACCATCATGTTTTTTGGATTTAATAATGCTCCATCCACCTTCCAGGCTTTCATGAACTACATATTTGCAGACATGATCTCTAAGCGTTGGCTCAAGATCTACATGGACAACCTAGGAATACACACTCAACTAGACATCAAACTTCATCATCTCTGCACCAGATGTGTGCTATAGCAACTCAGAGAACATGGTCTCTTGATTAAAATCTCCAAATGCTCGTTTGATGCCCCCTGAATGGAATACCTTGGAATGATCATTGGACAAGGCAAAATAGAGATGGATCCTACCAAACTTTCTGCGATCAAAGACTGGAAACCTCTCACCTCAGTGAAAGGTATTCGCAGCTTTATAGGATTTGCCAACTTTTACCACAAGTTCATACCCAATTTCTCTGACATTGTCACTTCCCTTGTACTCCTTACTCAAAAAAACCAGAAGTGGGAATGGACACGCCATCAGGAAAAAGTGTTTTTCCATCTCAAAATAATCTTCTCCTCTACTCCTGTCCTTAGTCTTCCTGACGTCTCTCGTCCATTCTTCATTATGACTGATGCATCCCTCCTCGCCACCGGCGCCATCCTCCTGCAAGAGAACAGCAATGGAGATCTCCACCCCTGCGCATACTTCTCAAGAACCTTTGCCCTTGCAGAATGGAACTATGACATATATGACCAAGAACTTCTCACTGTCATTCTATCCCTCCAGGAGTGGTGACACTACCTCCTTGGCACTGAACATGCTGTTACAGTCATCACAGATCACAAGAATCTCTCATATCTCAAGGACTCTCAAAAACTCTCTTGACGACAAGCTCACTGGTCCCTTTTCCTACAAGACTACAACATAGTTTGGAAAGTCACACCTGGCTCCCAAATGGGACCAGCCAACACACAATCTCACCAAGATAACATTGACACCTCTGACGATAATATCCATGCCTCTATCCTTCCTGACCCCATAGTAATCTCTGCCCTAGATCTCTCCCTCCTGAATGGAATAAAAAACTCCTCTCCCTCTGACCCACTTGTTCTTCACACTGTACAGAACCTGGCAGATGGATCCCCACTCTTCCCTTGCTCCTTCCTCTCTGACTGGTGCTATGATGATGCCCAGTTGTTTTACAAAAACAGACTCTACGTACCTCCCACTTCTCGACATGCTCTTGTAGATGCCATACACTCCTCGTCCACCACTGGCCACATGGGTCAATTTCGCACCAAATCCATCATTGAACAAGACTTCTGGTGGCCTGGATTGGCCATGTTTGTGTGAAATTACATCACTGGTTGCGCTACATGCCAGCAGAATAAGGTTAATACCCATCCTACCACACCTCCCCTTCTCCCCATCCCTTTGTCCTCTATGCTTCCATTTTGACAGCTGTCTGTGGACCTCATCACTGATCTCCCTCTGTCAAATGGCTTTGACTCCCTCATGGTTGTGGTTGACCATGGCCTTATGAAGGGGGTAATTTTATGCCCTTATTCCAAAAACATCTATGCCGCAGGAGTAGCCAAACTCTTTTTCTCCCATGTTTTCAAACGATTTGGTCTCTATGATGTGATCATCTCTGACCGTGGTCCACAGTTTGCCTCTGCACTTGCCAAGGAACTAGCATGCCTTCTATAATATAATCTTCAACTCTCCACCACTTATCATCTGCAGACCAATGGACAAATGGAGCACACCAACCAGCCTATCTTCGGATCTTCTGTGGTAACAACCTGCATCACTGGTCTGATCACATCACTATGGCTGAATTCCATCACAACACCGCCCCTCACAGCTCCACCAAAGTTTCCCCTTTCTCCCTGATGCTTGGATATAAGCCCAGGAACTTCCCAATGATGGGAAAAACTTTCATCCCTGCCGTAGAAAACAGACTCTCTGCCTTAGAAGAGGCACAAAAGGAAGCCCTCGCAGCTCATGATTCAGCCTGCCTTCTCATGTCCAAACAATCTACTCAGAAGTTCACCCCTTGGAAGGTCGGAGACCATGTCTGGCTCGAATCCACCAACCTCCACATCCCTTATCCGTCACGCAAACTCGCTCCAAAACAACACGACCCCTTCGAGATCACTCATGTCATTTCCCCCCTTGTCTATCAGCTGAAACTTCCCAGTGCCTGGAAGATACATGATGTATTCCACGCTACACTGCTCTCTCCCTTCAAACAAACCAATATGCATGGCTCTTCATTTCCATAGCCTTCCCCTGATGTAATTGAAGATGAGGAAGAATACAAAGTGGAGGCTATCCTATCTCACAAGGGATCCCCTTGCTGCTATCAGTACCTGACTACATGGAAAGGCTACTCCTCTTCCAAAAACACCTGGGAACCCAAAACAAATCTCATGCACTCCCAAGACATTTTGAAAGACTATAAAAAACTCCATCGACTATGCTGAAACCTCACACATTCAGGATGTTGTGATCTCTTCATGAGGCTCCTCCCTGCATGCGCAAGTTCTGCTGCTCTTATCTCAAAGCATTCTGGATTTCCACCCTTGCCTTCCTCACCATCATGCTAATATTCTTCTTACTCTGGTTCTTAACACCAACCTCCAAGAACGCCTCTCTTATCCCCAAAGCAAGGCCTTCGATATGACTTCGGACACCCAATCCCCGCTGATTTCTCTCCCGTCCACATCCCCACTAACTTCTCCCAATATCCCTGATCCGATGGCCTTGTTATGTACTACTCCTATTCAGTCCTATCTTCTTCCCCCTTGCATCTGGTGCCCACTGTTTGCCAGTATCCTTTGCAAACCATCTCTCATTCTCCTTCTCAAACGTATGCCTCTGTACGCTGAAGACCTGATCATCAAAGGACTTGTCACCCTCTACCACGAAGTCCACACCACACAGATATTCCACTTTCACGTCGCACCTAATGACTTACCTGTTGAATACAGACTCCCGGTCCACGAGACCCAGAATGGTCTCACAGGTCCTTAAATTACTCCATCTTGCCAACTTTCATAGCTTTATTGCTCAACTTCCCATTTCTGTCTTGTATCCCATATTTCACTCCATTTTCCTCTCTATGTACCCCAACGAACGTGCAGCCTATTTAGAAAGCATTAGTCTCTCCCCTCATGAAACACCTTTACCTTTCCCACCTCCATTACCTCTTGTGTTGTTGTCAGATTTTCTAATGCAAGGGCAATTGTGCCCACTCAGCCAGTTGCCCATGAGAGTGAAACATGACGAGCAGATGCTTGATAGGATCTGTATTCTCATCCAAGGGGCAGAGACAGTGATAGGGATAGTGCAAAGTGATGAGACTCACTCTACTAGCAGGTAACTTGGTTAAGAATATCACTGGTGATAGCCAGTGGATTGAGTGAAGTGATTCAGGAGTGTGGGGAAGATGAGATTAGATATGATCGGTTAATCTGAACTGCTTGTAACTTAGTTACATGAAATGCCGTTATTTATAGTCTAATCTAAACTGAGTTTCAACTCTAAATTGTTGATCATTCAACAATCAATGAAATCATGTGACCTGTATGACTTATTATGAGTCATGTCTAGTCACAGTGACTCAGAGTGAGTCACTATGACTCATATCGAGTCATAATGAGTCTTGATGAGTCATGCATTCATGTAGAACACATTATCTAATCTGTGACCGTTGATCATGATCAATAGAAGTCAATACCTTATGTCAGACTTCCTAAATAGTCAAATAGACTATTAATTGATCATTACTCAATGAATGAACGCTTTATCTTATCAATACAAGCTGTTCCTTCAACAAAACACAACTGAGATTCACCTAATGCAAGGGCAATTGTGCCCACTAAGGTACATCAGCTATGTATAAAAGAAAACAGGGACAAGAGGTCCTACCTTAGCCAGTTGCCCACGAGAGTGAAACACGACTGAGGAAAGAAAGAAAAATAAGGTAAAGGTATATATATGGGCAGAGATACAGACTCGTAAAGTTCCAAAAATAGGCAAGTGTAAGTGGGATTTATATGGAATAGGTCAGGGAGGAATAGATCATACAATATAGTTGAGTTTTATAAGTGTAGATCAATTCTGGAGTTTCTGAAGGCATGGGAATTCCAGAATGACCATTTCCGGAGGTGTGGAAGCAATGGAAGTCTTAATTTCAGGAGCCTATATTTTTAACAGTTGCGCCTCTCTTTCCCTGACGAAGAAGACACTCCCTCTCCTGTGTCCTCTCCTTTCACTTGACCAACTATCATTGAGGATGACATTGTACCCTTCATGCTGGACCCACCTGGTGGCCTCAGACAAGTAGACTCTGTCTCCCTTCAGCATAATCGTTCATATGTGGTCCACGTAGGAGGTGTTGACATTCTCTCTGCCCCCACTCGCCTACTCCATAACCCTTATGTCTGTCCTCCCATGTCTCACCTCACTCAATGCTTCTGTTGCAACCAAGCTGGTCACTATCGAGATGAGTGCCCTCACTATCAATGCCCCCATTGCCTCACTTTCACTCCTGGTCACCCCCAGCGACTCTACCTCACCCTACAATGTCCTATGTATCAACGATGGAGACATGGACCCACCTGTTGCCCTTGAGACGTCTGCTTGCACTGTGACCAGTTTGGTCATAATGAGCCACAATGTCCATATCTCACTCTCCCTCTTGACTCCATGCCCTCTGAGGACTAAAGAGGAGTTGGAACTATGGGGATGGAAAGTTGTGCCAGGGTTGCAACTCTACAAAGGGGGTAATATTACAATTATATCTCTTTATTGAAACGTTCTTCTTGTCTCTCGTCAAATCTCTTACTTCATTCTGCTGCTTATCCTTTCTGAATGTAATGAGCATACACTCATCATTCTATGGCATTCCTTGTTCTACCTCTATAATCATTGAGCACTGTTCATTCTCTTTTCACCAGGTTCCTCTATTCTCATTTCTCTAGGTTCCTGTTTCACTCAGTGTCTATTTCCTTTGCCTGTGCTTTGATCTTGTTTCAGACAGCCTCTCTCTGCAGCTCGGCTCTCTTGCACCAACTTAGTTTTCCATCATTCTATCTTGTTCTTTGAACTTCCATGGCTGCGCGTCTCGAATGTATAAGTAGCTAGAGTTGACACTCAATGTACTCATACTAGATCTGCACAATACAAGTGTACATCTCATGTCACCACACTAGGTCTTCTCTTGAGTTCTCTTTTATGACATTGTTGCACCTCTTCGTGAGCATCCTCCGTCAAACGAGTCAACATTCAAACTTTGTCCTTGCTTTTGTACACTTTGTGTATCAATTCCAACTGGTTGTTTGCATGACCACACAAATGTCATCACTACTGATACAAGCCAAAAGAATATCTATTGACATGTCATTCAAGTGTGTTTGTAGATGGCAGGAGTTTGAAATTGAAGGATGGGACAACATGCATCAGCGCTGTTTGTCACATCACTCTTTTGACTTATCATAACACTGACTTAAATAACAGCAATTGTGTTAGCCCATGCATTTACAACGTCCCAATCAGCTGATGCATACATTATTCTTTTCTACCACATTTGTAACATAGCAGAGCAAGATACTGGTGTACTGGTGACATTTTTCCATATCCATGGAACTGGTATCAAGTTTGTTGTTGCAGATGGGCATGGCCAAGCACTAGGTAAGCCTTGTGGTGAAATTTTTTATATTTATAATAATAATATTAGGGTTACCAAAGTTCAGTTCAGTTCAGTTCAGACCCCCTTTAAGGTGAACCTGAACCTTATAAAATAATATTTTAAAATTCAAACACTTTAAAAAGCCAATTTCAAGACATAATAATACATACATATTTACACAACAAATATTGTTTTACTCAACCTCTGTGGTCCAAGGTTGCATCTCCCATTGCAGAGCTTCAGCTTCAGCTTTCAAATCTCCACTGGTATAGCTGTTTTTCAAGATTTGCAAAGCTTCTACTGCATCAGGATGTAGACCATTGTGTAGTAGGGTCACTGTAAGTCCACACTGTGAGAAGGAATACTCAGAGGCAGCAGAAGATCACTGAATTGCCAAGTAATCATAGGCAATTTTTGACAATACTGGATATTGAGTAGAGTAATACTACTAGAAGTTAGTATACTGTATATTTCTTAAAGATACAAAGTACTTACACCCCACCACTTGACTCTATCTACCACTTTTTCTAATGAACTTTCAAGATAATTTTTTAGTTCTTGATGAGTGCTTTGACTGTGTTTTTCTCTTTCCTTTCAAGCTTGAACAATTTTACGCATCATAGCATCACCATATCCACAACCTTTGATAAAAGAGTCTAAAAGAGTCAAAACAAACCATTCATGTTATCACATAAAGTAATACCTTGATCTCCAGTGACTATCTGCTGAGTAGGCTTATTTATAGCCATTGAAGTAGCATAGTTGTCAAACTAAATAAAATTCATAATTAGTAAATTATAAGCAATAAAGAAATATAACTAACAGTTCTTTCCAGTGCTTCCATTCCTACCTTATAGTATATAGAATCCCATTGTGCCAAAGCATACTCCACCTTGAAGTTTGAATCCAAGGCTATAGAATAAATTAGTTTACTATTTAACTATAAGGATAAACATACCAAGAGCAATGAAGTACACATTGCTTTGATCAGTCAAGGCATAGTACTTTCTTAGCTTACTAAGACCTATTCCAATTGCATTTTGAAGTCTTTTAAACTTGGGAATTGGTGTAAAGGTCTTCCATCTATCTTGAAGGACTTCTAGAAGAGGTATTGTTTTCAAAACAGTAAGGGTGTCTTGAGAGGAAAAGGAAGACTGAGCTTCACAGGGTTCCTAATAATATTCATTGAAATTTATAGGCTCAAAAATAAAATAAAATAAAGTACTTTAAGTATCTCATGAATAAGAGAAAGCATGGTCCATTCATCAGAACTAAGCTTAAAGTCTGAATACTTCTTTTTCTGCAGCTTAGGAACCTTAAAATTTCATCTGCTAATAGACAAAACTTGTTCACAGCCTAAAAACAATTAGTATCCTCAAGTATGATAAAGTAGAACTCATAGCTCTATTGAGAATAAAACGATCTATAAGATCATACATGGATCCCCATCAAGTCCTAATCAATTTTATTAGCTGCAAGGGAGCTAGGTGGTCCTCTTTGCATATTGTCTCAAAGTAAAACTTGGCTTTGGAGAAAGACAGATCTAAACATAGCAAATCAGCTAAATCTCAATGAAAAAAGATAGAAGTACTTGATTAATCAAAGCTAGCACTTTTCCCAAAACATCACCTGGTTCAAATTCCTCTCCTTCATCTATCTTTTCATTCTCTTTACCATAATTTCCACCATCCATTGCATTCATCCACTCTTCATTATCTTCATTGCCAACTCTTATAGCACCTGAGGCCTTTTTGGAAGGACCTATCTCTTGCAAAAAAGCTCCTGCAGCCAGATGCAAAGCATGCTCCATACACCTATAAAACATATTAGACAATGGTTAAATATTTAAAGAACCTTACCTTATTCTTCTTTCTCTGGCAAACCATTCTTTTCCTTCCATTGGATTATGAAGTACTCCCTGAAGAACCCTCATAGCCTTGTCATTAGTGGTAGCATTGTCTGAAGTAATCCATCCAATCTAGAACAGTTATCAAATACTTTATCCAACCAAATCATA
>JBBPUD010000702.1:0-11435 GCA_038094475.1 Phylloporus aff. rhodophaeus
AATAAGTCTTTTTTTCTCCTCTTGCAGCTGGATCCATGTATTTTCCAGGTTGGCTATTTGTTGTTCCAACCAGCCAAAGTCATTCTCATCAGGGATAGAGGGGGACATGCCTGCCTTTCCTTGAGTATGGTGGATGGAAAAGACACCTCTCATCTTCTTTAGTTGGAATCTAAAGTTGAAATATGTAGTTACTGACCTGTGATATGGCAATGAATCTTCTTGAATACACACATTGTGCATGCACTTTTTAGGTTCTGTGAGCTTGATGGTACAGTAGCATCCAAGGGCCACACACACTCAGAGTCACTGGACTTGCAGGCCTCATATACCTGCGAGGATGAAAGTAGGAATAAATCAAAGTAAGCTCCAAACAAGCACAAGTGGACTCACCTGGGAGAGTTCTGATCCCCCCTCTCTGTTGCCCCTGGCCTGCTGTCTCCATGCTACCAAGGATCCAGCCTGTACTTCATCCTTGATTTCATCTCGTGCCTGTTTCTTGCCTTTTGGGTCAGTTTGTGAGGTTCCAATTATTCCTGTATTGGAACGTGGCAATTAACCATTAGAGACAGTATACATGTTAATACAGCTCCTTACGCAACCACTTACCTTTCCTTCTTCCCTGAGAATAAGATTTACCAGTGGAGAGTCAACTCCAAAGATTTTCAGGTACCTTCAGCTTCACAACTAGCCGGGGCAGTGACCCAGGATGTTCCTGTGGATCTCATAGTTTTCCTGCAGTGCCCGAAAGTATGGTAGAGGAAGGATGCAGCGCATGGTCCACATTTTTTACTTTGTAAGTAAGTAAGTCAGTACATGCATCCTGCAGTCCATAATAGTGGCCTCACTATACAATGGTGGCGCTCACCACCAGAAATTATCTCCCTCCTGTTCTGGGAGCAAATCCTCATCTAAGTCTACATATTCAGAACCTTCTACTGAAGGTTCATCCAATCGCACGTCCTTGAAGTGAAGTGTGTCAACATTCATGCTACTCTGGTGGTATTGGAGCAACACAGTGCTTAGGCTTCCTAGAAGCCTGGGATATGGAGAGCTAATGCTTGCTAATGGGAGCTCTTCCTAGGCAACAATATTAAACATCAATCCAAAAGCAAGAGATCACAGCCAGCTCTGCACCAAGATTTAGTGCCACCCAATGCTTCTAGTCTTCGCTTGTCCCCACCAAATGAGGGATGAGTTCAAGGGTGGCCTGAACTCATGCAGTAATACGCAAAACACCCTTTGCTACCTTTTGTGATTTGCTCATTTAGATGTGGTTAGAGCTTGGCTTCGATGAATCTGCCGGCCGGAAGGAGTAACTTTGTTCCTGACCACAAATACCAAAACCAACCTTATATAATCAGACAGATCCACCCAATTCATCAAAACGTAGGGGATCAAACTATTGGAGGTAGGATACAATGGAATGTATTATCTTATAAAAATTGACACGATTCAGTATATGTTGGATACTCATTACTGTCTCAACGATTCCAAGCTTCTATGATATGTTCTGGAACCTAAGAAAAATTCCAAACATCCGGAGTTGGAACCAGTCAGAAAAAGGGTTGCTTTTTCTTTTATTTATTTATTTAAACGAAGAACAAATGAACACTTGGCACAAGAAATGGACTGTGGTTAGAAATCACTACTGCAAAAGTTAGATACAATAACTTGCGCATATACTCTTGATGTTCTATGAAGCATACACATAGCATCAGCACCAATGCAAAGGAGAGCAAGGAAACAGCTGCCCGTTACATACAGTGATCTCAAATATACTTTGCAGGTCAAAATCAAAGCAGATAGTTCACAGGGGCGGAAGCTTTTTTGTAAGGCAGCGATCAAATGCAGGTCACAGTATTCCTCAAATGATGGTATATAAATGTCCCCTCTTGAGAGATGGTTAACCCATAATAGCATCATCAAAACGCAATTACTCATCTCTTGTTCAGTCATTTTGTTTCAAGATATCTGGTACAACTATGGGTAGACAATAACCTGGTATCAAGAGACTCAGCCAAGCTAGGATACCATGTCCGGCACACCAGTGAGATCATTTTGGGAGATGCTAATCAGCCCAAACACAGATCAGATGACTTGGAAACTGAATCAGTCTAAGCCCTGGAGAAGGAAACATACATATCTCACTCTGTGCTTTCAGGCCCAGCCATGATAGATGCTATGAGGCTGGCACAGAAGCTGAAATGTGTGACATTGGAGGCAAGCGTACACGTGCATTCAAGGGTAACATCAGTCAAGTCATGTTTGGCTGGGTGCCAGATGTTCAAATCATGGACATGAAGCGGTGCAAAGAAGTGCCTACCTTTGATTTCGGCTTCAAGAGCACAGAAATAGGATTGATATACAAGTGTTCCTGTTCACATGTTTGGAGTAGCCCAAGTATTAGCATCCAGAGATGTGGCTAATGGGTGAGAGCCAATAAGCTGGTACAGTAAGTGAGGGCTATAGTGGAGTAAAGTATGGTGCTTACCTCCAGTCGAGTGGGTGAGACAGGAGAAAAGAGGGAATGAGGTGTGCATGTAGCTGGTGTATAGTCTGAGTGAACCCACCCACATAGGTGTGCTTGCCCGCCGTGGTCAATGTTTCTTGTTCACCATTTGATTTCATGGCCCATTCTTGCTGCAAAATAAATTTCGTTTTCCATTGGAATTCCATTACAAAACCCTTGGCCTTCTCACCACTAATTATATGAAGAGGAACAGTCATCCATACGTTTCCCACACAGCTATGTGCATTGACCCATAGTAAATAGTGCCAGATTGACATTTCATATGATCAGTCATCACATACAATAACAAACGGGAAATATTGAACATGAATGGGCCAAAATGATCAAGCTGGGAAGCATAGACACTTAGTGGACCCTTCACATATAATTGTGGGACAGGCAATGTGTTTTTGTGATTGCGTTCCAATGTACAGCAGAAGTTATTGCATGGCACAGCTGGTCCATTAAATGAAATGGCAGACTGGATCTATTAATCATAAGCGGGCCCGCAAGACCATGATTGAAACCTTGGATATATGTGGATATTGTCAAAATATAATCAGCAAGTGTTCATTAACAGTTGTTTGGCTGCATGGCCTAACCATAGTGACTAAATCAGTTTAATATATTGGAGCTGGAGTTTGAAGTATTAGTGGGGCTGTAGAAGAGGCAAGTTAAGAGTAGCGAGTCCACCTGCATACCATGTGGGAACGACCTCACTGTCAAGACATGCTGACAATTTTCTCAATGCCAGAATGGATTATCTTCAAATTTCATTTGGTAATGTATAAGAGAGCACACGATGACAAAAAGCAGAAAAGCAGTACACATCGACATATGGATTTATTGTAATAACAGAATAGCAACACATGGTAGCCAGATTGCAGACAGAAAGACATGCTTAATAACAGATGAAACTGGTGACTGAATTCTATGAGTTGCGGGCCACTAAAGCCTTCCAATGATTGCATGCTGGGGGGAGGCAGATGTCAACTCAGGCGTCGTTATGACAGATGTGATAGGAGGTGGTGTTGAACTTAGTGACCAGCTCTCACTCATCTGACCCTGCTCCAACTCTCCAAGACCCAATGATCAGACCTAGAGGTGATCATCAGGCTCTGATTGTGCTGATGTAATGATAGGGATGGGGTGATACAAGTAGGGTGTTCCCTTTGATGTAGCAGAAATGCATATATTTTTTATAAAGGGCACTACAACATAATGGAAAATAAAGCAAAAAACATTCAAGACCATAGAAAAACATAATAAGGACTTCTATGATATGAAGCCATAGAGAGGACATTGAATATATGGGGTGACATTGAGCCTGGATATATATATCCATAGATGCGTAGTAGTGCATCCAAATTGACACTAGTCCACAATGTATTAATCTCCTAATGTGATAAATCAAAGTGAATGGGAAACTAATGTAAATTCAACAATGTTATACATTCTACAAAGGCTACAAGTACACCTCATTTTCGTTCTATATAGATATTGCATTGTTCCCAAGCCTTCTGAATCTGATCCAAGGACTAGCCCACTCTTATAAGCTCTTTCCACATCTTTTTCCGTCTTTCTGCTAGCTGCCTGAAATCATGCCAATATCCATCTATTGCATCTAGAATTGGGTCTATTGTATATTTTGTTCAATGGTAGTTGTTCTTCCATTTCTTGTATGGAAGCCTTCTCCACCAGGTCATCTATGTATGCCGTGAGAATGTCATTCCAAGTGTTATGCAAAATGCTGGCCTGGAATAATGTTATCTGGGACATGGACCCTGCTGTTGCCCAATCTAATATGCTCACGTCCAGCGCCTCTGGATCTGCAAAAGAGCAGGTAAAAATGTGTATGATTTGGGCAATAAAAATGCTTACCATGATCCTCCATCAATTTCCTTAACCTTTCTAGCAAAGTAGCCCAGAGGCACAGATCCCTCCAGCTCTGGACTTTTTGTGGAAATTGTCACTCTATTGGACGAGTCAGGTATTGGAGGACAAAGTCTTCTTCAATTATTGTTTCTCCACTGTCTGCAATTCCAGAATGATTTTGTGGATTTATGTTCTGAATATCACGAAATTATACCTGACATTTCCCAATCCATTTTGTCCTCATTCTTATTGTCCTTTTCCTCATCACTGGAAATTAAAATCATGGATGGTAGTGAGGTTCCCGCTGAGCTTGATGGAGCAGACGATGCATTTGCCAGCATGCGGATAAATGGTAACATTATATCCTTGTGACTACCAATTGGGAGAAATTTGTCCTCTGCTAGAGACACTCTTCTAAATAACTGTACGACAGGAGGATGATCCGCATTGTAGCAAGGTGACAGTGGAGATGGAAACCTGAGATTGGACAGTGGAACAGGGCCTGATCCACTTCATCAAGTGATTGATCCTTCTTCTTTGGTGGCGCTGGAAACACCAGGTCAGACAATGGCTGATGTTTTTCTGCAAGGAGTGAAGATGGAAATACAAGATTAGAGAGTAGAGGAATATTACTCAGAATATCAGGTGTGGGAAATGTCAATGCCGTGAGTAGGGTAACCACATTAGCCACCGATTGTTCACTAAGCATTTGGTGATGACTCTGATGAGGAGTTGGAAATTTGAGATCTTCAAGACTCAAATTTAGAGGTCTCACATTCCTTGTGTGGTTATCTTGACCCGGAAATTCCTTCTTAGGCTTCACAGGAGTTGGAAATTCAAGCTCCTGTAGTGGGGGCTTGAAGTGGATTGAAGACAGAGACGAGTCAGGTAATACAAACATTTCCACTGTAACAAAATAAATACATCAGCAGGAATACAATGTGTGTTTTTATCATAGCTAGCAAAATGAACATGACGACTTGACATTATCATAGAGTGAGTCAGAGTCAAAGATCACAATGACGCGGAACTTATTAGAATACGTGAACTACCACAACCTTGTTCCATGGGAAAATGAGGAACGGCTATAGCTGATCAGTGAGTAGATGGTTAGATGGATGTGGCTAATAACTAGTATCAAGTGTGTCTTTGGTACGCAATCATACCTATTCATCAGGAAGTGTTTTATACTCTACACTAATATCGTTACATTGTTCTATATGTCTATTAAACTCTCCATCCAAGTTGTCATGTGAGTCATGGAATTAACACAACAATATTTCAAACCCCATGAACCTTTTTCTGTTTATTGTTCCTATATTAGTTAGTAGTGGAAAGACACCCATCATGTCACGTTCTCCGCTATTCTTCAAATCTACAGTACTTCCAGTCAAAAACACTGCTCTTTTTGTGCACATAACTCAATACTCAATGATGAACTCACACGAAGCGAATCAGATTTGGAACCTGATGAAGCCAGGGACGCAGATCAGGTTGGGCCTTCAATGCATTCTGGTGCCGAAGGCAAAGATCGAGGGGAAGCATTCACTTCACCAGTTGAATCGGAGGTTGGATGGGAGCCCAAGGTAAGCCAGCATTGTTCAGGTTGCACTATCTGGACATTTTCTCCCACTTTTTGGGAAGATTTGTGATGCATGCAGGCACCGTGGATCAAAGTGCATGTGGCCAAGGTTGAGCCCAGGAGGCTCTGAATTGCAAAATGAGAAGCAAGCCTGTACAGCCTGTGTCGTTCAAAAGACTTGTTGCAACATTGAGGGTGAGTGGTTTGATCTATGGTTGGTGTTCCACCAACAAAGAAGAGATCTCAGGTGTGTTTTCTATTTAGTGTTCATGAGGAAAAGCGGCCACTGCTCAAAAACAAAAGGACGAGCATGCAGACCAATGCTTTATGGAGTTGACTTTGCAAATCACAGCAATGGAGAAAGTGATGGTGGCAAGTCTAGAAGAAATGACAAAAGTTTCATCTTCTGTTTTGCACCTCACATCCATGTTTACAAAAGTGAAAGGAAAGGCGCAGATGCGTTAGGGACTCATGCCTTTTCTATGCCTTACATTAAGTCTATGGTGTTAGTACATTGCAGACTGTGGGTAGGTTCAGAAGTGTCGGAAGTGAGGTTGGGGGCTTGGGAGGGTGTGAAAAATCATTTCTGTTGATCACACAAGTCGGTTGTAAATTACATAAATGTATATAACCTATGCTCACAAAAATATGGGTGTTGAGGATGTAATGTAAGTATGGTATATTGAGTGACTAAAGGGGTGATGGAGCTTGAAGTGGTGGCTGTGTGTGTTAGCAAGCGTGTGGTGTCCATTACACACTGCTTGACCTCACTTGACATGGAACAAGAGCCATCACCATCTACGACCATCTAGGATGGAAACTGTTCTCAGTCATGGTGCTAAAGATGTCCACCGGTTGTTCTGGGTGTGGATTGCTGATATCAATGGAGGGCAACCATCCACCTTGTACATCTTGAATGGTGACATACAACCACCAATGCCCAAAGCAGGCGATTTTGTGTACGATTTCTCTAATCATACCTTTAAACTGTGTTGTTTAGAAGGTTGGAGGAATTTAATGGTTGCAGATGTGGAAAACCTGGTGTGGTATCCTGTCAGCAAACATTCAGTTGTCAACGTCACCCACCAAGGACTTCCATACTGGAAACCCTACAGAATAATGAATCTCACATTTAAGTACAAATTTTGCGTGTGGATAATGTCCTTTCACACTTTCAGGAGACCTTGGATGTGGAGAAGACTAGAGTTATGCTGCTTCCCCCTACCTCTGGCCTCATAGTGGAGAGCATACGTGAGAATGAACACACAGAGTTTTATTTTGAAAAGGTAATTGTCACATTACATCACACAGAGTGTTGCTATATGACGAAATTCCAGATGCAGACACATTCCATGGAGTTGCCATCTGGAATATCGGAATGATTGGACACTGTCAATTCCTCCACAAACGCATCAGCAAAGGTATTCACCAGGTAGCATGAGACAGAGTTGTACAATGTAAGGCTTCAGCAGCTGCAGAAGAAAGTGGAGAACCACAACCTGGAGATAACCATGTGAAAGAACAGTTACCACCAGGTGGCAAGCTTCAGAGACGAGGCCCTATTCTGTGAGGAGGTAGCCTTGTCAATGAGGGATGAAGCGGTTGAAAATCTAAGGAATGAGGAGAAAAAGCATGCCAAGGAGGTGGCAGAGCTGAAGGAACAAATGAAGCGTGAAACGGATAAGAGCTTGGAAGAGTTCCGGTTGCATGGCCATATAGATTGCATGGTTACATCCCTGGAGACATTATACAATTGCAAAATATGAGTTCCCGTTTATGCATGAGCGGGTGGATTAATGACAGTTTGAATTACTCTTGTCAGATGCCTTTTTCCTATGTAAGCTGAATATTGGTAACATGAGCCAGGAACAAGTGCTGACGGAAGAGGATAGTACAGGATGTTCACAGTGATCACTCAATGCAGGCACGCTATGTGTGCCAGTTGTGCCATCAACTCTTGGTTTGTACAGGTGGTGAAGAATCCACACCATCATAACGCACTTGGGTTCTCCAAGGTAGACTGCCTGGTGTGTCATACTACTTACCCGCAAGTTTCGACCATTTTGCATGGAGGTTCCCTACAGTGGTTTTCATTGTGCAATCCATTCATTCACGACATTCAACAGGATGGGGTAATATCTAGGGTCTTCAGGGAACTTCAGGATGTGGTAAGAACCTTGTACAAGTTGAAGCCCGAGGATGAGGAAGTGTGAGGACTTATGGAGAACTACAGCCGTGATGATGCAAAAAGTGTGAGAGAGCTCAATGGGAAGCAACGGTAAGTTGTAGGGGATATTGCAGCATTGATCCAGTATAATGTAATGATCTAGGGAGCAAGAAGACCTCTGGAAACCTTTCATAGCAGCTTTTTGAACTGACACTGCAACAACATTTCTAACGAACAAACATCATTTTGCCTCCAGGTAGTAGATCTCTGTAGATTAAAATGTAGCTGAGATATCAGATGTGATCATTATCTGCAATTACATACTTTACATTAGTCCAGGTTAAATGACGGCTCTACCTCTGTGAATATTCTGTCACTTCTGCAGAGAAGACTAGCATCCAGACTTGAAACCAATTAGTCACTTCTGGAACAGAACAGCAAAAACCAACCAGGATGTAGGCTCAAAAAACATACACACAAGCTTAGGCTTATATATACAAAATTGTGGAGTATATTCTTCACCTTTGTCTATAGAAAGGAGGCAAGAATGAGTGCAGGTGAGCAAGTGGAACTTGGGGTCTCATGGAATCAAGGTAAGTCCGCGCTTTCTCTGCGAGGAAGGTGTACTGACAGCGATTCTTTCCAGACCACCAACATCAGACACTCTGGCATTCTCGGAACTATACCTACACTTGTGGACGCATATCTGAGTCTCACATTCACAGTCATTGTGTCTTAGTGCACTCCAAGTTTTCTTGTCTCCTAGAGGACAACATTCCAAAACGATATTTGCAAGAGAAGATCCTGTTGGACATCAAGGCATGCGTAAAAGGGTGTTGTGAATCGGTTGCACTAGACAACTGTAATAAATTCTACAATGTCATGCGCTCTGCCCTCAACAGCAGCACAAGATCTATGGCCTCACACTCGTCAGATGCCTGCTCATTTGCTGCCATTATCCCACTCTCGGCAAGAGGGAAAGCAAAGAAATTCGGATGGTTCATGGAGAGCTTGTTAGCATTGACATGGCAATGGGTTTGCACTGTGATCCCTGCAAGTGGTGAATGTTAAGAAAAGTGTCGGAAAGAGGGTGCAGGGCTTAGTGGCACATGATTCTTCTCAAAAGGTTTGTCTTCACTAACTTCTCTCATTCCTAACTCACCTTTTTCTCACAGATGGCAAGCATTCATGTTTGGCTGCCCAATCGCTATCACTTCACACCATCCTGATATGTAGCTCCCAAATTCAGCTGGCCTTGCTCACCACCCAACAAACTGTGTCTCTACATCCCAAATCTCCACCTCTTCTGTCTAGTCCACACTCTCGGTGATATCATGGACAGCGCGGTGCCCATGCTAAGTCTTGCATGAGACTGTCCAAGCCAACAATCGTGCCCTGATCCAATGGATGGATTCTCTGCTGCATGAGCTGGACCTCAACGAAGTAGTGTGCAGTCTCACCAGTCTCAACACCACCACCCATCAACTTGGCGTGCAGAGTGTGATCATCTGTACGAGCTACTATCATATCTGTTTTATCCTTCCCCGACCATACCCATCCATACCCTTACTCAAGGCCGGTGATAATTAGCACTTGTATGCGAAGAAGAAGCAAGCCAGGAGCGAGCATCATGTACCTTCACTGGACATCGCTGTTGATGCTACTGACGAAATGATCACGCTTGTAGGTCAAGCTCAGCCAGACTTCCTCATGAACAAATCACTAGCAGTCCCAGGACATATGAACTGGGGGCCTTTCCATGTGTTCAGTTCTACCATGTTTTTCTCCTTCCAACTGACTTCAAACCTTGGTCAACCTGGTGCATCATTGTTATGCGCTAACATCCAGAAGGTGTTAACGACTCTGGAACTCAGTCGCGGCATACCAGTGGCTAATAAAGCACTTGAGGTTCTCTGTGAACTCACGTCCTTGTATAACCTGGACTTTGCAAATGAAGATGAGCAGGAGTGAGAGCGTATGAAAACATGGGTGCTGGGCCTCATTAAAATGCTCGCATTCCCACAGAGGTGAACACCGTTGATTCACCAAATGCACCCAGATCTGTGAACTTGCCTGTCGCTGATTACTCAGGGAGTCCACAAGGGAGTAACTCCCAGTCACGAAGCTCAGCAAATTACGGAAGGGACAAAAAGCACCTTTTCCTCCTCACTTGTTGTATCTCTGCTGCTTGGAGATTGCTTGTCCCACCACTATCAACACAATGGTTGTTGTCAGGCCACCTGGTACATTGACCCCTGCTTACCCCATAGTCCCAATTGTATCCCGACACCACTAGGGCAACTTATACAGTGGATCTCCCTCGTAATGCTTACAGTGACATGGTCCATGCCTCCGCAACAGACACCCGTGCAATCACCCCATCTCTCGAGCGGACCCACTCTCGGGTGACACTCTTACTCTTATCCAACACCAACTGAAGAGGAAACATTGTGGGATGCCTCCCTCGGTCAAGCCAAGTGGGCTTGATTTCTTGACATTGTGCAACATCCTCCAACACATGAGCGATCACCACTGATATCGTCCCCTGCATGTTAAATTGGGTTATGTGGAAGACAGGACGGAATTTCTGGTTTTGCTGGCTCCTTTCCCTCTCCTCTCATTGGTGAAACTTTAGATGGTGAGTTTACCTGCCACCCAAGATGTCTTCGATATGTGGGGAACACTTAGTGATGTGTGTTGTTGTTTTTATGTGGTTTCGCTAATCAAGTGCCTTGCAGATGCCGATGCAGGCCCTTGTCATCTCACTATTCTTGTGTCACCTCCCCGATCATGCTTTTGGTGTTCTGATCATCAAGACGCTCCTTGCTCCGTAGTGGTCACAAGAGTTGAATTCGTATATCAATGGTAGAAATAGCGAGCTGATTCTGGTCACACTCAAGCTATTCAACATCATTTCAGTATTTGGAAGCGAAAGGGAGTGAAAGTTGGTCTTCGAGGCATATCCCTTGGATAGCAAGGTATGTGGTCATGTTATTTCATGTTCGGTTACTTATTCTAGCATAGGATGTACTGAAATTGTTCTATATGCGCAGGAGGGAAAAGAGAGCAAGACTGACGATGTTCTGGACCAACCTGGTGAGCTCTAATAGTAATGTCGGCTTGACTCGGACTAAACAGGACCAGGAAGACATTTCAACGTACTACATCTTGTTCGTTTTGTCCATGGTCAACCATGATACAACAACACCAAGAGATCTTTGCAAGTATATCCAAGGGGTTGATTCAAGACAGTTACACCACAATACAAAAGGCACTCCAAGCTTGTTGGCAAGGCATTTGGT
>JBBPUD010000703.1:0-11405 GCA_038094475.1 Phylloporus aff. rhodophaeus
CGACACGTGTACGCTTGCCTTTGGAAAGGCACGATATCCTGACGGCGACCGGCGGCCCACCAGTAGGTGTTTCGGAGGTATTCTCGCATACATGCCATGGGGTTGGCAGATACCTAAACCAAATATCCGCGAAGATTTCAGCGCTACACGGTTCAGACCCTGCCTTTAAGGGACTGCGTATCCAAGGCTTTCCCACAAGAGTACACACTGTAGCGTCTTGATGCGTAGAGGTCGGCCTCGTCATCCTCGGAGGGGCAAATCCGCCATGAAAAAGAGGATTGACGGTATTCATTTGTGGAATGCAGTGCTTTTTGCACAAGGAAAACAAAGTTCGGGATGGTTTGTTTTTTTTACAACCGATCGACCCTAGCCACTGACAGGGTGACATATCGATCTAGATTGCGTGGGTCCGTCAGGTCAACACCTGTCAAGTCGAATGTTCGACGTGGTGAACCAGTCTCACAAAAGGTTCCTGGTACCTTCTCTCATATCGGCTGTGCTATGCTAACCCTCTGCCAATCTACACAGCAATGGTTGCGAGCTGACCACACACCCTGCCTCCAAGACCCAGACGAGTGGTGAAAATAATACATTAAAGAGTCCCATGCCTCACGCGTCAAATTCAACGGAGTAAAGGGTGGTTTAAAGGTGAGTGCACGAGATAGAGTAGACACGTGACTGTTGGATCACACAAGCTGTCGTCGCCTACCGATCGCACACGCGTTGATGAGTCTTGTGAATGCAGCATGGCCGCCAGGGGTTTCGCCCCCTGACACAGTGCAATGTGCAAGGAAATGAACGGGAACTATCTTGGCGAATCGCAAATTTGTTCTTCCTCGGCCCGGGTTGCACCTGATTCAATGGCGTGTTTCAAGTAGCATTGTATGAACCTTGGGCGTGAAATAGGGACATAGTAAGAGCCATGGGCGTTGTACGGAGAGCCTGGCAACATTCGCGGGAACAAATGACGCATTCCAGAGTGCAACGCACTTACGGCGATGACCGAGATAAGCTTGCATCATTAATGATGGTTAGCGCTGCAGTGGCAGTGCGTGGACCGTCTATTGTGCCATTGGGTCGCACTGTGCAAGGCGATAAAGCAAGACACACTTTGGGCAGTCCCATTAATGAGCGTAGCAAGAGTAGTCCAGCTGCAAACTCGTGGGTAATCCCCTCGGTGCCTTTCAATCGAGGGAAGGGGCGGTACGATCGCGGCATGTGCGGCGAACTTGTGAAAAAATGGAAATGTCAAGGATGGAGGACCTGAGGCGGGTGGGGGTGTTTGTAATTGAGGTACCCATGGTTGACATTGTTGGCGGCCGTGTTTACCAGAGCCAGGCAGGTTAAGTTGGTCTGCAGGAACTGTCGTGCTGTGTGGGCGCAGGTGTACTGCCCTGGGTGGGGATAAGAGCGTGGATCAGCCAGCGTCTGCAGAGCACGGCGAGCATCGACCTGGGTGGACGTGCCTGGAAAATAAAATATTATTATTGAGAAAAGGGAAAAAAGAAAAAAGAAAAAAAAAAAAGGACGAAAATAAGCCAGGAACTGGACGTGATGTGCCTGACGCATCTGATTGGTCGGCCGCAGATCCTTAGCAGTCCCCTCCCAGTCCTCCCACCGCACCAAGTCCTTTCCCTCCCCCCTCGATCTCCCCGCCGCGTCCGTGCGTTCTGCACGTCGCGCCCGACCTCCCTCCCGCCCCCCGTCGTCTACTTCCTGCATACCACCACCCATCCCCCGCACCTCTAAGCGCTCACCCCGATGGCACCCAGACCCTCCTCCTCGGCCGGTGCGTCTCGTCCACTCACCTCCTCTGGCTTTCGACACCCAGCGTCCCCCGGCGCGTTCGACCATGCCAAATACCCCCAGGAATCCGTCTACTTGGAGGAGGAAGAGGAAGAGGAAAGCGACACAGAGGACCTCTTCGCGTTTCTCCCACCCTCGACCGCAGATCAACAGCAGGACGCACAGAAACTCCCTGACGAGCACCTCCTCCACAGCATTCCCCCTTACCCTCCTCACTTCTCTCATGCCGTCCCGGACGCCTCCTCTGTTGCATACCCCATCCCGACCTTTGATCCTTATGCCCGTTTTCCTGCCGATATGGCCGGCCCTTCAAATCTGTTCGCTTCCCCTATGACGAGTATACCCGTCGAGAGCCCCCCCTCTACCATATCCAACACCGGCAGTGACCCGTACCGGATGCGAAGGCTCAGTACCCGCGCACCAACGACAGAGACCAGACCTTCCAGAACAAGCGCCCTCAATTCACGCGAAATCCATCTCGACCTTCCCTCTAATCCTCCGGAAAAGGTCTTTGAACTCGAACCGCATCCATCCCGCCGAAAACGGATACCGTCTTCTTCTATAGCTGACGATACCACCCTCGATATCTCTCCGAGCATGATGGAGGAAGACAGTCGCGACGGTTCGATAAAGTACGTTCCCTCCTCTTCCCTCCTCTTCCTTCCTCACTATCATCCCTAGGATGGAGTTTGACTTTGATGCAATCAACGAAGAGGACAGTCCGTTCCCCGAAGTTCGGGCTTCCGTTTCCAACATTGACGACCCAGAAATGCCAGTAATGACCCTGCGTATGTGGGTTATAGGTCTTGTACTCTGCTTGATCAGCGGGTTAGTCCTTTCATCGTCCATTTTGGCCATCCCCTAATCTCCCTAGATCCATGAACGTCTTCTTCAACTTTCGGCAACCGGCTCCGAGTGTCTCGCCCCTTGCGCTTCTCATTATAAGTTATCCCATTGGCAAATTTTTCGCCTTCGTTCTCCCAATTAATACTTACCGGCTCCCTCGATGGCTTGGTGGGCTCGAAATCTCACTGAACCCCGGGCCTTGGAATATCAAAGAGCACGTCCTCGTTTACATCATGGCAAACGTGGCCATTGGCCCACCATACTGTATCAATGCAATCGTCGTAACCGAAATCAACTACCACATCTCCGTCGACTACTGGTTCAGTGTCCTTCTCGCCATCGCTACCCAGCTCACAGGCTTTGGCCTTGCTGGCGTGTGTAGACGATTTTTGGTGTGGCCTGCAGGCATGGTTTGGCCTCAAAATCTGGTGACATGTACGCTGCTGAATACTTTGCATGCGGAAGACGACGAGGCACCTGGAGTTATCACTCGTTATAGATATTTCCTCATCGTCTTGATCGGTGCTTTCTTTTTCTTCTTCATACCTGGTGAGTCGTTGGTTTTTCGCGGTCTTGGTAATACCTATACCCCGTCAGGATACCTCTTCCAGGGCCTATCAATCTTTTCATGGCTATGCTGGATTTTCCCAGACAACGTTCCGGTCAACCAATTATTCGGCGTTAGCTCCGGGTTAGGGATGGGCGTCCTCACTTTCGACTGGTCTCAAATATCATGGATTGGAAGCCCACTGATGTATCCGTGGTGGGCTGAGGCGCATATATTCACTGGCTTCGTGATTTTCTTCTGGATTGTCACACCGGCGATGTACTACACAAATGTATTTGCCCTTCTTCAACAAAGCCGACATACTAACTTCTGATTCGCAGACCTGGAACCTCGCTTACTTCCCCATGAACAATGACAGTCCGTACGACCGTTACGGCCAATTTTACAACGTTTCTCGCATATTGGATAGCTCGAATCGCTTCAACGTCACTGCATACAATGAGTACTCTCCATTGTACCTCCCGGCAACTTATGCCGTGGCCTATCTCCTTGCATTTGCGCTCTCAACCTGTGCACTGGTCCACACTGCCCTGTATCATGGTCGCAGCGTCATAAAGGGGATGAAGAGGATCCGTGTTGAACCAGATGATATTCACGCAAAACTAATGCGCAATTACCCAGAGGTGCCAGACTGGTGGTATGTTTTGTTTTTCGTGGGTTTTTTCCTCTTGATGGTGGTTATCGTGGAGGTACGTAAGAACGCGATCACTCCGTTCCGTTGTTCCTCACTCTTTCATCTCAGGTGTGGCACGCTTCTGTGCCTGTGTGGGCTCTGTTGTTGGCTGCGATCTTGCCAGTATTATACGTGCTGCCCTCTGGTTTCATTTATGCGATGACTGGCCAAGGGGTAAATTTATTCTTCTAGACGCTATTCCGCAGCTTATCATACGCCATAGATTTCATTGAACCTAATGGCTCAAATTATCCCAGGTACACTTTTGGCTGGTAACCCTATCGCAAATATGGTGCATACCATATGGTGTCTCCCTAGCTTACGCTGACGTTCCGTGCAGATCTTCAAGGCTTATGCCGTGCAGACCCTGATAGAGGCCATTTCGTTTGTCCAAGACTTGAAACTAGGTCATTATATCAAAATCCCCCCGCGTTCGACCTTTGTGGGTACGAGGTTTTACGCTTTCTCGCAAACCAAACGCCGTCTGACGATATACAACAGTGCAGAGCGTTGGAACAATTCTTGCTTCATTCGTCCAAGTCGGTGTGAAACAATGGATGTTCAATAATATCAAAGATATTTGCTCTCCAGATCAGCCAAATAATCTCACCTGCCCACACAACCAAGTGTTTTTCACGGCATCAGCGGTTTGGTATGTATTAATATCGTTCCTGTATTGGCATACTTATTCCGCCGTGTAGGGGCCTCATCGGACCTACTCGACAGTTTGGTGCTGGAGCATTGTATCAGCCCGAGCTGTATGCGATCATTGTTGGTGCTTTTCTACCGCTCCCGTTCTGGCTCTGGCAACGACGATATCCCAATTCATGGGTCAGATTTGTGAGCACCCCGGTAGTCCTCAGTGGTTTGTCATACATTCCACCTACCGGTGGCATCAATTACTCCGCATGGTTCGCTGTCGGGTTTGTATTCCAATACCTAATACGAAAACGGAACTTTGCCTGGTGGAGCAAGTTCAATTACGTTACAAGTGCAGCATTAGATAGCGGTAAGCCAATTCTCTCCGCCTGTGCGATAGTGTCCTGATGGTCATCCTGCAGGCACTGTCATATCCGCTATTGTCGTTTTCTTCGCTCTGGAGGTGAGAATGACACGTCTTCTGATGGCAAAATTTACCAAGCGTATGTTCAGTTCCCAAACGGTGGTATCAATCTTAATTGGTGGGGAAATACCGTCTATAAGAACAGTCAGTGTCTCTCACCGTCTCGCATGTCACATGCTAACAAGTCGATGTGTAGCCGCAGATTGGAATCGCGTGGCATTGATAGCAATACCCTCCGGGGGCATCCCAATATCTTAATGTGTAGTTAGCAAGCATCTGCATCAATATCAGCACAACCATCTACCCACGTACATAAATTATACTGACTTCCGACACGGGCCCACACCTCACCGTAAGAATATGTTGGGTACCCGGTGCTTATAGACACGTGGTGTCGACAAGGCACGCGAAGGTGATCTGGCAGGACACGTTTCCGAGGGAGAACGGTGAACTTACAGTTGCCGTGAGCCCTGGAAGACCAACGATAACCGCGTCAGGCAGGCTTCGATGTCGACGCCACCGATAGGCTAACCCAAGTACGTCCGACGACAAATCTGCCGAGTTTCGCGGAAAAGATGATATTCCAAATGGACAACCGTAGTGAGGAACAACGACCACCGCACCGGAGCAACGTGTGTGACACTGAAGGGGATCTCGTATGCGTCTATAGAGGGCCGCTCGAAGACGATCATCCCCTACCTCTTCCCCGGGCGCCACGAGGACCCGTGCCTCGGGCGTTTCCACGTCCTGGAACGGCGGAAACAGGGCGCACATGAGAAACGTGTCGGACAATGATCAAACTGCCCACCTCTTGCTGGTACACCGCGTGCGCCTGCGCGGTGGCGATAAAGACACAAAGGGCGGATGCAATATCGTCAGACACGGCGTGATGATCAGAGGGGAAAAAACCCCATGATGAGAAAAAAAAAGGTGGCAAGTGAGGAAGAAGCGGGGAATACCTCTGGTCCCGGGACCTGTGCCTCTTGCACTCCGTCCAGCTTCACGCGCCCGCGCTTGTTCTTCTTTGACTGCGTCCAGGAGGGTATCTGGTACGCGCAAGTACTTGATCTTTGTATGCAAGCGTCGTGCCACGCACCATCGCGATGAGCTCGATGATCACACAAGAGGGATGAGACCTACCGTACTACCACGGATGTAGCACTCCTTGAGCTTCCAGAATCGATCGCCATCTGCGCTCGTCTGGTATACCTCACGTAGGGTAATGTTCATAAAGTTGTCGCAGTTGACGAGATGACCGTTGAACGTCTCGCCGTTTTTGAGTTCTACAAGCTTGTACACTGTCAGTCAGTCATCCAAAGGTGGAAGCGTTGACTCTTTCCCTCGTTTCTGCTGGAAGGCGTGATTGGCTCACCATGGGTTTGTTTTGGGCCGCCGTGAGGAGTGATAGTGGTAGCTGTGAAGAAGGTTATGAGCAGAAAGGATAGAACTCGGATCTCGTCTTACCATTGTGGATACAGAGAGTCGTGTTCTGCTCGTTGGTTGCGCTGATGATCAGCTTGCTTGTTTGTCGTCCCCCGCCTATTGTGCTTGTGGCAGTGCAACCTTGACAGGTACATACTCGTTTTTACAAGTACAAAAATCAATCAAACGACGAGATTAACAGGAGCTGTAAGCGCCTTCAAGACGACGTATCCCTCGTTCTTGGAACTACTCCCGTCACTCTCTATCCACCTGATTTCGCCCTCCAGCTGCCCAAAGGCGACGCTCTGCGTTATGGCACGCCGCCGTCCTTTTTCAGCGGGGTCCTCTACGTCACGCTGCGACACAGTTTTCTTGCCCAGCAAGCTTTGGAGAGAATATGTGCCTTCGAACGCACGGTCGAGATTGACCTCAATTTTCCCTGCAGTGGTCTCTGCGCGACATCGCACCACAGAGTCAACAGGAGTGTCGGCGAACTTCAATGCGATGTCCCCGTTCCTCAACGCTGCATCGATATCGAATTCACCTCCAACCGGAGACCCCGAGGAAAGCGAGATCTCTGCAGCGATTTGACTAATCCGAGTTCAGTTCTCAATTGTGCAGTTGTGCAATAAAGGTCGCTTACCCATTCACGGAATGTATCGCGAGCTTGGGAGAATCCTTACCTTCACAAGCCAACAGGGTTACGTTGGGTGTGATGTGACCATTCAAAGTGTTCAAACTGAGGGATGATCTGGCACTGAAACGACCGTCGATGTCACCATTCAGCATTGAGAACTGCCCATCGTTGCATGCGACGGACTGAATAACAAGGTCAGATAACGAGCCAACGATATCCATCATGCTCCTTACTTGGACACTCAGTTGGCCGTTGGCAGACCCAAGAGAGATCTTATCAAAGAGGATGGATTGCCCCAGGTCTGCTACGTTTTGGTTGTAATTCGGTAGGCTGGTCTCCAGCTTCTTCACTGACAACGGGACGTTATCTCCTGCAGGAAGAGTGAGAGAGACATCAAATCTGAGTGGATCGTGAGGGAAGCGCTGGTGCCTATGAGGCTTGATCGGCTGAGTCTAAAATACTTCATTAGCAAAAGTTCCATGGGGCCAAATGATGGCAACAAACAATAATTTCAACGCCTTGCTCTTTCTCGAGCCTTGCCAACCGACAGACAGTAGCATGTTGGAGTGCTTCGTCGTCGCGATAAGCTACTCTGACGCGAACGTCCACGGTGTCGGAAACTTCGGAAGATTGACCGATGTCGACTGCACCATACTGGAATGGACCGCGAGAGGTGAGGAAGAATGCATCCGAGTCAAGCGGGAGGGAGAACGTGGCCTCAGCCCCAAAGGGATAGTCTACGGTCCAGGATGGTTCCTCATAATAAGTCGTCCAACCAGTGCTGTTTACGCAATGATTGGGGCATTCTTCTGCTGTAGAGGATACGGGTTCGACTTCATTAGTCGCCCAGTGCTGCGGAACAGTTTCAATGGTTTCGCCTTGCACAGATCCGGCACAGTGACAACCTACCCATACGTGATGTTGTTGGTTGAAGGCACGCTTTGTGCATGATAACAAAAGCCAGGCCAGCGCCACGGTACCAAAGATGATCAAGGCACGTTTGGACTGACGACAGCAAGCCCGTTCAGGCTGCACCGCGCCTGGGGATGATTCTGAGCGGATGGGCGGGGCCTCAGAATGTCCTTTTTCATTGTCATAAGAGTGTGTTCCGTCTTTGAGGGTGTCCATGGTGATTGAGAGAGAATCAGAAAAGGGGGCTCATTGAAGGAGATATACTGGCTGATTGGCACAGCTATCGGAATGACCCACGCGGACCCCTCCGACTCAGATCAGCAACCGTCAATGTTGGACAACCCACAGCAACTCGTAACCCTACCAGTGGCTGATCTATCGGTTCACCGCACTGAGAGTTGGTAGTACGTACCAGGTTATCGATCGTACTTGGCTCAACGGCGGACCTCCAAGTTTTTTGGGACTCATGTCAATCCCACTACGTCAGTGGAGCTAACCGAGTCGTACCTGGCGGTGCTAAAACGCTGGACAACGTAGTCTGGATTCACTTCCAAATGGTCTGTTCGAACTGAATGGAACTATGGAAAATGCACCTCTCGACCTTCTCAATCCTGTACTCATCCATCTCAATAGACGTGATTTGGTGAACGCTACCCTTGTCAATTGGGCGTTCAACCACACTGCTACCCCACTGCTGTATAGCACTCTCGATTCTCGTATCAGTGAGGAAAAGGTGCCCTGTGTCTACCTTCTCCGGTTTATCCTAACTCCAGGCAGATCCTTGCGCCACACTGCTAGGGAGACCACAATTAGCTCGCTATGTTCGCAAGGTCACCGAAACTGGTTCAAAGTTTTCATACTCGCTTGCACTCGCTGTGGACTCACTTCTGTGTAGGTGCTGTTCAGCTTTTTCGTCGCGTGAACCCACGAATCATCGACAACATCACGGCAGCGTTGCGACTATGCACAAATCTCGAGTCCGCCGAGTACATAGATGATACGGACACCCCAGTCCTAAATTTTTTTCCGATACTGCAAGTCTTAATTACTCTTCCAGTGAAAGAACTCATCATTCGCACCCATTATGATGTTGGAGAAGGCGCTTGGGCGTTGTTAAACAAAATGAAGGGTATCCGCAGCCTTTCCGTGTGGTCATTAAAGTCAGGTCCAGCACGAGTGCTGCAAAGCTGGGCAGATGAACTTGGTTCTACTCTAACACACCTAGAGCTCGGCGTAAGTTCTTTTGGGTATCATTATAGACTATCCTCACCTATCATCACTTGATAGCGGTGTGCTGGTGTTCCTCCCACCATTCTGATATCAGTCTTCATGAGGCTTCCCCTACTCCGCGAGCTCAAACTAAGGGAGGTACCCAGTGCCGCTATTCCTGCTATCATGGGGTGCTTACCCAATCTTGTCGCTCTTGACACGGAATACTTGGGATCTGGAAATTATCGTGTACCCTCGACGCCTCTCCCCGCTCTGGAACAACTTACGGTTCGAACTGGTTCAGTGGATATTCTTGGTCCGGACCGGCTATGGACATGGACCAGATCGCTCCTCCCGCATGTTGGGTCCCTCAAATCATTCACGCTAAATTCGTTTTCCGTATATGGACGCATGGCCATTCCATGGCCATTCATTGTCTTCTTGACAACGAAACAGGGGCAATCTCTGCAGGAGGTGATTGCAGGCGTTGCATTGTTGAACCTCGACGCCTTATCCCGGTTATGTCTCAAATGTCCGACCCTGAGGACTATTCACTGTACGGTGGCTAGCTCTGATGTGGTGAGCCCTTCCTCCTGTATTTTCAGATCTATTACCTATACTCACAGGGCACTCGCAGGAATCGATTGCCAAAGCCATCGGTAGTAGGAACACACTCCGCACCCTCAGCTTGCATGTCATGTGGATCGAGGACAGGGTTGAGCCCTTGTCATCCGAGCTATGCATTGACCTGTCAGAGGACTCGAACGAACCTGAAAACAGCTCACGACACTTGGATTGTTCGCATCCTGCTTCGGAGGCGAGAAACGTAAAATTTACACGAGAAGAAGCTCGATCGATGATGCTACGACCAGGCTCCATGTTGCGAGCCGTGAGATTGGGAGAGTCTGCTTACACAGTGAGGATCATATTTTCACTCCTATAGCGACCTCGCTGAGTCGCTTCTCTCGTTGGACTTAGGGTCATTGGGCGTTGGCGGGTACCGAGTCGAACTGGTCTAGCGATGACGCAATTGATAGGCATCTGATTTTTGAAGTGGTCAATGATACTACTAGATCTGCATTATGATACTGCGAGGGCATGTGGTACAGAGTTGCGAGATCGACTTTCTGGTATTTTTCTCTCCCTCGAAGGTGTGCATGGCCAAGTCGCTAGTTGTCTGGCAAGTTCCGTTGCCAATAAACTTGGTGTCTTTCAAACGTTGACGATAGTTTGGAATGATGCGGCGAGCCATAGCCCAATCACTGTTTTGAACTCCTCACAAAGTTTCTCTGACCAAGTAGGAGACATTTAGACCTGCGACGTTTTGTGAGCTCAGAGTTTGTGTTCTGGCACGGGCGAGGGGAAAGCCTGCGATCTTGAACCACTTTCAATGGAGGCTCTCAACGCGCGATTTAATACATACCGGTATGTCACCCTCAGAATTCTTTGGCTCGTTACGCTTCTCGGATTTATCAACGAACAAGATTAAAGTATCCACTGACTGGCATGTTGGTCAAATAGATGCACTCTGGTACGTCGGTCTCCGTCTACACGAGTTCACGGCTCCCACGAATATATATAGCTCATGCAACTCAGTGCTTGCCTCGGGTTATCTTACTGTGTGTAAGGGAGTGGTTAGCGCGAGGAAAGTCAATGACGGGCTCGCCATATAGTAAAGTTTGGTCTTTGGGTGTCGTTGGATTGTTGCCTTAGGGGCTTCATCTCGATTTTGATTTCTTGTTCGAGTGCCAGTATACTTGCTGGAAGATACCTTTTGCGTAGGTCGGATTAGGTGCTGGTTGATGAAGATCTCAGATCTCAGGAGTAGGTCCGCTAAAATCCTTCCCGGTCATACGGGATAGCGTTTGCATGTCTATGATTGGGTTAAGCATGAAGCCGAGTGATAAAATGGAAAACCGAACCATATGGTTTGCGATTTTTCAAACAGTAGTCGATTCGTTGAGGATTTTTTTATCTTCGTTTTTGAACTTGTTTTTACACGCCTTACGATCACGACCGGGCAATATATATGATATAAGTTCATAGTTCTCGCCAAATTGCGACAGCCTGAAGAGCACCAAACTCAGCAGGTGCACTCGCGAGACAGAGCAGCTTACGTTGTAGAATAACTTGGTCTCCGCAGCGCTCCAGCGTGATCCACGAAACCGCTTCGAGTATGTGGCAGAGTTAACAAACTTGGTGACGTCGGACTCCTCAACATGCGTGTACTCCGCAGTGTCTTCTTCGGCATTACGATCGACGAACAGAG
>JBBPUD010000704.1:0-11389 GCA_038094475.1 Phylloporus aff. rhodophaeus
CTGTCAAATCTAAGGTAGAGGCAGCAATGCCTGACTCAGAAGGTGCTACCAGGGTAGGACACAACTAGATTTACCTAAGGTAGAGGCAGCAATGCCTGACTAGGATAAGGTAAATACAATGTGTAAGGCAACAAGAAAGATAAAGTCTCACCTCAGAAGGTGCTACCAGGGTAGGACACAACTGAGGTGGAAGTGAGAAGTTCGAAGGGTTAAATACTACGAAGACGCGTGCGCGCTTAACTCCGGACAACTCCGGAGTGGGGTAGGCGAGATTAGGCGTTCCGCATCTGGAAGAGTGAAGGGGCGCAGCAGCACGAGGTCGGGAAGGGTAGGGACGCCACCATGCTGCATGCACTTAGACATAATATGCCTAAGAAGGTTTAACAAACTCCGGATGAGAGAAGGACAGGGAAAAAGAGAGATCGCTCCGGAGTTGGCGAGAAGATACACCGGAGTCACCGGAGTTGTACTTTGACAAAAACTTCGTTTTCAGCGGGATCCCGAGCACGTCCGCGTACCGGCCCGAGGGCCGAGCATTCTGCGAGGTGTTCCCACCCTCGCAGCGCACGGTCAGCCCTCCTGCGGTTCGGGGTCGGGAAGCACTCCGCGCTTTCGCCCACACCAGTGACACCACCCCTCACTCAGCCACCTTCTAGGTCCTCCTTGTCTCACCTCCCTACACCGCACACCCGCAGCGCAGTCCAAAGAGCAGACACCCAGGCTTGACATGGTCGCCGGTCGGTCCGAACAGCGAAATATTTCCCATAAGGAAACCGAATCGCAACAACCCAATTATGAACCCATTCGAGTCTGGGACACCAACGACAGGCGCTTGCTGCTCGACATCAAAGTGAGGCTCAACCCGTGGCGTCATGACTGGTTTACAAAAAAAAAAAAACAGGAAAATTGATGCAGTCAATGGGTCAACTGTCTCGAGTCCGAATGGTCAGTTCCGAACGAGGATGACCTTTCCTGTATTGCGCTCCCCCGACACGGGAAATTCATCGTATACTCAACCAGAGACAACGTCACGCTCTTGGACACCTCGGCACGCATCCAACTCGGCCTCATTCAGCAGAACAGCAAAAGACATTCAGTTGCACTCTAATCGTTGCACGGTGACGGAGAATGTTAACAAGCATCCTGGCTGGTAAACCTTCGACACTGATGTAGTAAACAGTGTTGATCTTCCTGAACATGTCCGTTCATGGTCTATGATGCGGGTCCCCGGATAACTTCTGGGTTTTGGCAAGTGGGACATCCTGAAGCATGTTCCTCGAAAGACGTCATGAGTCGTTTTGTCTTCTGGAGAGCACGCGAGGTTACCACAGATTTTATTGATTGAAGTGTCAGATACACCTGCGCGATTGAACTGAGCATCGAATGTCCGCTGGTCCGCTTTGTGAATGCCCTTGACAATCATGGCCAACATGCATTCACCCGGCCCCCCTCCAACATGAACGCATTACAGTAATTGGGTCTAGTCGAGAAGGCCCAACCTACCCTTTCGCCATCACAGCGTTAAAACCATTCTCAGGGTCGGTGAGTGTCGTGTATCTCTGTGAGAGGGTTAACAGCGGGTTGCGGACATAGGGTTGCCTTTGGCCAAGCAACCTCCACCAGTAATACAGGTAAATGAAGAAGGTAGCCATTGTTGATCCTTACCAGATAGGGTGACATTCTAAAAAGTACACGGTAAGTTCGTGCGTACGGGGGAAATTATATGTACAGAACACATATTTCTTGACAAAGTCAGCCTGTCTGACAAACCTGAGAACATTGGTAAATTCCAACTAACAGAGGCGTGAGCGTGGGGTATATTGAGTCACGAGTGAGGCGAAGAAGTATATAGACGGGGAGAAAAGAAGTCAATGACCGACCAGCGTGCTGAATGGCCGGCCTGGCACACACGCCCTTCTCTAACACAGTTGGGGCCATGCTGACCCAAAAATGCAGAACGCAGAAATAAGAGGGACAGGGAGGGAGGAAGACGAAAATACAGTTGACGAAAACATGACAGATAAGCTAAGACATGCAAAACTAACCAAAAAAGAGGACGCATACGCGAGGACACAACAAAGCTAAGGAAAGAAAGAACCTCTAGCGCCATCGTATCCCAGCCAAACAGAGCGCGAAGAGAGGCGGCATTTAAAGGTGGTGTGGCTGACGAGGGCGAGGCGAGAGAAAGACGGCGTTATCCAATTAGCCTTGTATAAACAAGTTTAAACCCAATAAAATGAAAAAGATCATGTAATATTCTCAAACGCCCACGACATCAACTATTCGTGTGTATTCACTTTATAATACCCCATCATTTCCGAGCTTTGGTTACACACTGATGCAGGATTAAAGATGTGAACTCCGCATGTAGACAAATATACTTACACCCAAGTTACTCTACACATTGCAGTCAGGACCATTCGCCTCGGTACCGGCTGGTGGACCTGGTGGGATAAGTCCAATCAGTATTAATATCTTTGCGTTGTCAGATATTGCGTACCTCCCATGCCTTGACTTGTGCATTGGCTACCACTCTGAGAAGATCCAGAAGAATCCTGAGCAACAGTGCTGTGGGCTCCAATTATCAAACCAACAGCCAGGATGTGAGAGAGCAAAGTGAGTCGCATGTTTTCGCAGTATGAATGGATGATGTTAGATGTGACGAGTAGGTGAATGAATGCCTGCTTTATAACTTATTTCACGACGGACTCTGAAAAGATAGCACGGTCCTGCAGACAATAAACGAGGGAAAAGGGACAGTATGTGTACCGACGTCACGGATTACTTGAACACCATTGCTCTTGGAAGGCGTGGCAAATATGCCAAGTACAGTCTGTTTCAACTTGTTTCATTTTCAGCCAGTTATCGGGCTTTTCCCGAGTGCCGTTAAAAAGCAGCTAAGCACGGGCTGGCAGAGATTCCTTACAAGACTTTGTGGCATGTACTGCACGTTCGATCAATCAGAGCTCTAAAATGGGTTCCACTGGGAGGACCGTCAAAGCAGGAACATTACTTGATTGCCTTCAAACGGCAAACCTAGAAGTCCGCTGCATTTTGGCGAGGGAAACTGCGAATTTTCACAACCATAAGGAGTTACCTGTCCTTTTGGTATTGCCGACATGTTTCCATCAGCCAGAATGCTAGAATGCCTAGTGGCCAAGAGTTTCGGTCATCGGGTGGTCACTGATCACCGATCACATTGCTCGGCAGCCTTGCGGGTTGAGTTGCAGATGCGATAGCGGCGTTCTGTTTCTTTCATAATTCATGCGCTCCCCTGTACTTGAATGCATTATGACTTGATGCTTCATTACTCACGCAGTCACGGCTAGAACTTGACATCGGCCTCATTTCCGGCTTGTCTGAACGTGGAACAACAGGTCAGACATCATTTCTTGTTGTTGACGCTCACGGTGGCGAATCGGCGATCACCGATCAATCTGCAAAGCGGACAAAATAACGTCACCTTTGCCAGTTGTTTGAAGGCCCGTATCTGCCAGCTCTGATTGGCTAAGACCACTTACCGTCGAGCCTTACAAGGAATTTCTATATTGCAAACCTGTGCTAAGCTCGCTTAGCTGTCGTTTCAAGGGAAAGCCCGATTCGCGGCCTCATAGAGTCATAGCAAGCTCGGCAATCTTTTCTGTCTGTCACATGTCATAGCACTAATGTAGTGCCACTGCAAAGCTGTGGCTTATGTAGTTGGTGGGGCAGCTCGCTCAGAGTGAGCCAAATCTATGGTACATATTGCCCGCCTACCTGAAACGCTCATAACGACAATGATGAGTTGAAGGGGTGGCTAGAGGCGGTGGCGACAGGCCATCGGGAATTTATACATTGCCGCCTCGTCTAAGTCCTCGCCTGGGCAAGTGGCAAAAATGCCACCCAACTTCTTGACTCTGGTTTACATTGCCTGCTAACCACACTTGGAATACTTGGAGACATCTTACAGATGTAGGCGATAAGTATGAATATGAGAACTAGTACTAGCGTACTAAGAGCCACAACAAGCGTGCGAATGGTTTGCAACGAGAAAGCTAAGTTCGAGTGCATCCACACTATCTATCAGCCTGTCCAATACCGCAGGGGTAATCTTCTCCACCTTCACTATGATCGAACATTCTGTTGCGACCTGCGTCACCCACTCGTATTCTTGTATATTCCACTGGGTAGGCGTGAGCAAGAGCGCAGCAAACGGTCACCCCAATCGAGCAATGAATTGCAGGACACGTGTTTACTTTTCCACTAACGACACAGTCAACGGGGGCCCGACTGACAGTGACGGAGCCTCCAGGGTGGGGTGACTAGCCCAATGCAAGCAATGAAACATTCTGTGCATGTTCGCCGGGATGTCAGCGTGATATCGGAAGGATTAGGGAGGGACAACAAATCGCTATGCACAGAAGACGTTTTTTCTGTCTTTTCCTCCATCATGGATTCCATTGCGTTCTGGATGGGGCGTCAGTCAAGAAGGAAATTACCTTGCTTGGCAGTTTCTGTTGCCCCCGTAATTCGTGAGAAAGTGTAACCCCTGTCTTACCGGAGTTTGCCGTGTGCGCGCATGACTCCCTCTCAATCGCAGCATACCTCTGAGCTCGCTCCAATCATCACCGCGACCGACGACAATGACAACAGTAGTACTATAGAACTCCGGCCACAACCCACCATGACACGACGACGAGGGCGGTGACGGCAGCACAACAGTACAACAGCCACGACAGCGCCGACGGCGAGGAGGGATGCCCACCAGCGGTCTGCCCACCCAGCAACCATCCAAACGACGGTAACCACGGCGGCCGCATGCAACGGCATGCCTACCACCACTACGGCCCGACGTGCAAGGGCGAGGGCGCTGGGCTGATGCCGATGACAACCGAGGACCACCACATGACGGCGACGAGAACAGCGAGGCCGACAGCGGCAAATCCCGCCACCACTGTCATACGACGAGGCGAGCGAGGGCTGCACAATGGCGCACCACCACCGAGCCACCACGACGACGACGACGGTTGGAATGGCGATGGGGACGATGGCGCATGCCACCGCAATGTCGACGATGGAGGCGGGCGATGGCTGCGCAACGGCGCACGGCGCGCACACCATCTACATGACAACGAAGAGAGCGATGGCGCCGCGACGGCGTGCCCATCACTACCACCTCGATGACGATGGAGTGGCGCCACGGCTCGCGCACGACCATCACCATGAACGGCGAAGGGGGGCAATGGTGCGTGAATCACCGACACGACGACGAAGGGGGAGGCGGCCTACCTACCTTTGCCATACGACAATGGCGCAACGGCCTGCCCACAGCTGTCTTGCGACAAGACAGGCGAGGGCTTCGCAACCGCGCGCCACCACCATGCCACGACGAGAACAGCGAGGGCGAGGGCGGCGCATGCGCGCATGTGTCCACCACCGCGATGTGACGGCAACAGCCCTGCGATGATCAAGGGGGCGCACGAAGGTGAAGGTGGCGCAACAGCAGCACGCCACGCGCGCGAGGGTAGATATCCATAGGGGTGCCCGCTCCGTACGGGTATTTGGCGGGTATGGGCACGGGTATGCCCTGTGGTACCCTGGGGTTTACCCATGCGGGACCCTATGAAAAAAAGGGGCAGCAGCAGCGGCTTAACTTTAAGTCCAAGTCTAGTCTGCTCATCATTTACACACTTCTTTGGCGTCAGACTTTTTATTGACCATAGCTCCCTGTGGTCGAAAGATCATGCGACTCTTGCGTCCCGATACTCACTTCTTTTACTCCTTTTGATACCCTGATTATATCTCAACGAGCTACCTATTCTTTAGTAAACAGTTGTTGTGTTTCCTATCTCCAGTGCTCGAGCAAGGTTATTGCCGACGCAGTCGGCGGTCCCCGAGTCGAAGGTGAGATTAGAATCACAGAACCGAAGAGTTCTGATCTCCACTATACCGACTTCCGAGTTCTTTTGCATGTGCATAGAAAACCTGTTCTGACCCATTCTGAATCAACAACATTGGCGTCTTGAAAACAAAGGTACAGGGAGATCATTCAGTTAGTTATATACCCTTGTAGCCGTGGTAAGGTCGAGTGAATAGGATCCGGTAGTCCAGGTTGGAGGCTCTCTGAACACGGTGAATCGGTGATGCGGCTTTGCCAAAAATTTACTGAGCGTCTTATCTCCATTGCCATATGAAACTGGCATGGACATGGAGAAGATAGATCCCCAGCAACAAATAGGCGAAATCCTCGAACCGTGTCAGGAAGGCAAGGTGAAGCTTTTCCCGTATATCATCTGAGCCGGGACAGGGCCACCATCAAGCTTTCAAGGTGTCTGTCGAGATACCTGTCTTGCCTCTTCCATCTCTGAGATGGTCTCTGGTGGAGAGGGGGACTGGGACAGACCCTAGAAGGCTAGCACCCAGAAGTCATGTGGATGCTTGGATAAAGTTGGAATGGCGGTGCTTCCGGTCACCAGACTAATCTCTTCCACCGTGCTTCTGTCAACCCTAATTTCTCCAATACCAATGCCGATACTAGTGCTTTTAAGCCAATGTTTGACTAACTAAATTACTCTTTTGTACCTATTCTACTCCCCAACCAACATGTCTTTTCCCATTTTTCCGCAAAGAAACAAATGCATCTCAAGAATGAAAAATATAGTTCAAGGGCTGTACATGAAGCTGTTCAAGAAATTGAGCGGCATTGTGCTACTTGCTCCGGTGCGGACCTCAAATCAATCCTCTTTTCACATCAAGTGGCATTAGCGTTTCAGCAAAAATACTTTTGATGTTTCTTGTCCTCGTATAGGTAGGTTCGTCTCGCTAATCTTATCTCAGCCAATGGGAATGCTGAAAGGTCCCATGGTGGACCATTGAGTACCTGCTCTACTGATCCGGGCCTATGATAGGCTTAGATCAGGAGTCAAAGTGCCGTAAAAGGCTGGATAAGGTTGTGTGCATTTTCCTGATGGTCGCCCGCTGCCACCGCCTAGCTGCTATTCTAGCACTAAAATAGAGCTTAGGAAAGGCCTGATAAGCTAGCTGGAGATGAAACAAGTCGCAGCGGGCCGCACTTGGCATGTTTGTCAAGCCTTCCTTGAACCGGGTGGTGTTCAGGTGAGGTATTAATGGCACAGGCCCAGACACCATCCTTTCCCCCTCATTTATTGTCCATGAGGCCGTGCTATTTTTTCAGAGTCCGTTTGTGAAATAAGTTATAAAGAAGGCACCCATTCATCTACCCCTCACATCTGACATCATCCTGCGAAAACATGCGACTCAATTTGTTCTCCCACATCCTGGCTGTTGGTTTAATAATTGGATTCTATGGCACCGTTGCCTCCGATCCCCCTGATGGTGCAGCAAGCACTGGAGGTATGCAATATCTGACAATCACAAAGAAATTAATACTCATCAGACTTATCTAACCCTCCAGGATCAACGAGCGGCTGGAGGTACGCAATATCTGATGATACAAAGACGTTAATATTCACCAGACCTATCTAACCCTCCAGGTTCAAACGCTCAACAACCGGTGCTGCCGTGGACAATCCTGGTAGTGTGTAAAGCAACTCGGGTGTAAGTATATTTGTCTACATGCAAAGTTCACTTTCAAAACTCTAATCTCGCATCAGTATGCAACCAAAGGTTGGAAACGGGAGGTATTGTAAGCAACTACATGCCTCAAATAGTTGATGTCGTGGGCGTTTGAGATTATTACTTGATCTTTTTCATTTTGTGCTACAAAACCAAACGACCACAATCCACTGTCCCTGCCGATGGGTCTAGATAAAAAGGTCATGTGGCCTATTGAACGAGTGACTACGCTAGCAGTGACGCTACCGACTGACGATCCGCCTTTCTCATGTAGAACTTTGTGCGAGTCAAAGTACATGACAGCAGGAAGGTCGTTTACCCATGATATCGCGTTGCTGTACTCTCCCGCCATGAACAGGACAACAGTCTAATGCGAAACAAGTTGAGAGCGGCGAATCAAATGTGCAGAATACACTCCTTGATTGCTGGCGTAGCAGAGAGAAGGGGTACGCAGGCCATTCGGTAGGCTGGGTGGTTGTTGTCTTCTTTCATTCCCCACTTACACCTCTGTTAGTCACCGAGGCCCTCAAGGTCTGTTGGACAGGTTGACTTTGTCGAGAAATATGTGCTCTGTACATAGAATTTCACCCATACGCATGGACTTACCATGTACTCTTAGAGCATCACTCTATCTGCCGGTAAGTACTGTTGACGATCGGTAATGGTTACTTCCCCCTTCGTTCACCCTCTCAGTTGTCATTAGTGCAACGTCGTTGGTAATGAGTGAGCTAAATAGAGTTGGATCGGTACTGACCGTTCGACGGAAATATTCACAGTGCATTAAAATCGACACCGGCAGTTTGGTATAGGCAGTGACATTTACAGCAAATGGTGGGTATCTCATTTCTGGTGGGAGTTGCTCGGCCAAAGGCAACCCTATGTCCAAAATCCACCGTTATTCCTTTCACAGAGATATGCGACGCTCACCAACCCCGAGAATGGTTTTAACGCTGCGATGACAGAAGGCTGTTAGGCCTTCTCAACTAGGCCCAGTTACTGTAATGCGTTCATGTTGGAGGCAGGGGGGGTGAATGGATGCAGCATGCTGGCCGTGGTTGCCAGGGGCATTCACATAGCAAACCAGCGGACATTCGATGCCTAGTTCAACTGCGCAGATGTATCCAATACTGCAGTCAATAAAACAGCAGGTAGACGTACAATCTATGGTAACCTTGCGTGCCTCCTAGAAAACAAACAGTTCATGAAGTCTTTCGAGGACGACGCTTCAGGATGTCCCACTTGCAGAACCTAATAGTCGTCTGAGGACTTGCCTTATGGATGCATTACGGAAATGATGAACGTACACGTTCAAGAGGGTCAACAATGTTTATCACATCAGTATCGAAGATTTACCAAGGCCCCCACGCCTCCATCGATCTTCGTCGATATGTTCAATTTCATCCAGGTTCTATATGCAATACTTTGGCATGTCTTCAGTAGAACGGGTTAGTGTTAACCGAGTGCAGCCGAGGTCCTGAGCGGTTCTGAACGGTCCTGAACGCCAACTGACCCACTGAAGGTCTACTACCCCACTTTCAACTCGATCATCTTCGGGAGGAGCGTGCTCGACTGTCTATCCTGACACTTGTTCCACGGAACAGCCCACAGCATCTCGGGCATACACGGTCGTGCTGCATTCCATTCTAGGCCTACCAGTGCTTTAGATGCACGGTATGTAGACCGACGGGGAGGTGAAACCAGATGTGGTCCGGGTTGACGACGGTATCCAAAGAGACCGATCATCTTTGCGGAGGATATGCTTTGTCTTACTTTCGAAGTTGTATGATTGGAAGTATAGATGAGGTAACGTGAGACTACATCGGTAGGGGTTAAGCACAATATTCACTGACATTGGGATGACAATGCGGACATATCTGCAATCGCAGCCTAGTCGATGGCAATCGAGCGCCAGGAACACGAGTTTCGGGCTGTTCCGGGATGTGTAGCGTGTTTGCGCACGTCGCTTTTTTATATACCTCTTGATTACCCACCGCCAACGCCATGTTGTCAGCTGAGCACCGACCAAATGAAGTTGCGTTGGTGCTGATTGTTCGCTGAGAATGTTCTCAGCGCATTGAAGTTGACACGGGTGTCTGGGTAGAAGCACTGACATTTACAGCAGATGGCGAATTTCTTGTCACTGGCAAGGATGGGGGTGTTCAAATGTGGCGAGCGAACGATGGTGAACACGTGACGACGATGCAAACGGACAGCGTCATCGGTTGTGTCGCTGCCTCCAAGGATGGCAGATGGATTGCAGCAGGATCAGAGCAGGGCGAGGTGTTGGTTTGGGACAGGGCCATCACGCAATGTAGACGCTCTCGCAGGAGCCTTGTATTTCCCTTCTGCGACACGGAAAATACATAGCATGCTCTACCAGCGATGGCATCACTATCTGGGATACGTCGACACACACCCAACTTGGCATCATGTCACAAAGGAGCGAAAGACATTCGGTTACATTCTCCCCAGACAACCGCCATTTTGCAGTCGTTGCACAGGAACAGAAAGTCATTATAAATGAAATTTCTCTTATCAGTGTACGTCTTGTCTTCCAATCCTAAACGCGAATAACCGATTTATATTCTCGCTCTAGGAGCCGGAAATTCACGTCGACAACTCTACGCTCGATGCGATCAACTTAGGGATGCGGAAGCATGGCTGACCACAGCAATCCTTGCGCCCAAGAGCACAGCCCATCTAGTCGAGCTCTTGTCCAGGCACGCTTGGGAAAATGGGACGCAGCATTCGTTGATGCTGAGGAGGTACATACTCCTCTACTCTCCCATTTCAATGCTAATACTATTTCAACCCAAGTCTCTCAAGATTCGGCTATCGTTGGAAAGGGAGAGAAAGAGCGAGGACTGCGGGCGTGCGACACCGCATTCCATCACTTTCGTTCAGTTTATGTCACTCTTCGAGGTGTGTATTTTTTGCAGCTCGACTCGATGCTTTCTCGACTTCTTTGGTCAGGCTGTTGTTCTGTTTATGGCTGGAGAGTACCACGATGCGATATCACGGATTGACGACCTCATTTCTATCGTGGATTTTAACTCAGCGTTGCACGTAGTCCAGGCACGTGAATGATTTACTATCACGCCATGGCGTCATCACTGACATTCACAACAGGCATATATGCACGTTTCTCTCAGGAACTACGAGCGTGCGGTTCGGTCATTCAACGACGCCGGAGATAAGCTGAGCAACTGCACGGTACAACCACCGTTGATAATCTCATTGGTATTCTCTCATGACCTCGTAGTGTGCCGACACTAATCCGGAGATCTAACAGATTTCGGGGTGGAAGTTTGATGACCTTGCAACCACGATTCAACAGCGATCTTGTGTAGCGCTTCTTGCAGCGGGTCGTACAAAGGAGGCTAGGGAATTTGTGCCTCGCATGGTGGACAATAAGGTCACTATGGCCGAACCTGTCAAGACATGGGTTTGTGGTCGGTTGTCATTTTGTTTGTTTTGCCACCACCGAGCTCAAATCTCACTGCAAATTTCATGCAAAAATGTCTCTCTACACCGGAAAAGAGTAGTGATGCGAGTGGAGGAGCCATCCACGTTAATGAGGCGGTGATACCCCCGAAGTTGTTCCGTCGGCGCAACCAACAACTGTCAGGAACCCTCAAGCTCACACTCAAAATGAGAGGAGACGAAGTGAATGAGAATTCCAAACTAGAGGAGCGATACAAAAAGTGCTACTCTTATATACCTTTCGAAGCTGTGCTACACGTCGTATCCATGCGTATCACACATGTCCGTACGTTCCGAGTGATCCGATGCTAAATATAGAAAGGTCCTGATA
>JBBPUD010000705.1:0-11387 GCA_038094475.1 Phylloporus aff. rhodophaeus
CGTTCATCCATATCCGAGATTACGGATTCGCACAGACGGATCCACGGTTCACAGGCCAGGGTCCAAACATCCCACGCGCGAATCGACCGAGTGTGCTCGCACGGCGTCTTGCCGCATCGCGATCCCCACGTACATCCGGTGATGGTGACAATAGCGAGAACGAGGAGGAATGGGAGGACGAGGAGGACAAGGGTCAGGGGGAGCGGATGAACGTGGAGGCACAGGACATGTGGCACGAAGATGGGGTGAACGGCTGGCCTGTGCCCAAGTGGGGATTTGGGCATGCGTGGGGGTTCAGGCCGACGAGCGGTGGTGCTGGGTTTCCCAGCCGTGGGGATCTGGAGCGAAAGTTGGGCGGGGAGGACGAGGACGAGGACATGGAGATTGAGGAGGCGTTGTCGGATGAGGAGGGGCAGGGTGAGGCTGAGAGCGAGTTGTCGCTGTTACCGGGCATCTACCGTGCGCTATATGCGTTTGAGCCAGAAGGCACGGCGGAGATGAGACTAGATGAAGATCAGCTGGTGCGAGTTATCGGGAGAGGAGGCGGGGTTGGTTGGGCAGTCGTGGTCAGGGACGGACTCAAGGATACAGGCGTCCATGCGCTTGTTCCAGAGAGCTATTTGGAACCGGTGCGGTTAGATGGGGAGGAGGAGGACTTTGAGTGTTGAACTGGATGTGAGCGTTTCTTCTGGCTTTCAATACACGCTGCGCTGGCGCATCGACTCGGTTTTCGTCCTTGTTTTCGCTCTGCTTTTCTTTCTTTTCTTCTCTCTTTCCTTTACGACCCATCCACGGATGTTACTGACTGGGTGTGTACGAGGTTGTTGTTGTTGTTGTTGTTGTACACGGTTGTATGTCCTTCTCGTTCTTCTTCCTAGTGAGGTCATAAATCTTGGCCAAGTGTTCGGGTCAACCCTACCAAGCTTGGGTCATTGTCTTACTTCCGTCATCGGTGAGGGTATGTATACTTAAATTCCCTAATCACACCTTGCTAGTTAAAATACTCTGGAAGGATATATGTAAGCTTCGTGACATCCTCTTCGTTCTGTTCCGCGCTCTTGGGCATGATTGAAAAGGCCATACTCCCCTTTTCCTCGCTCAAGAGGTCGTCGCCCTGTAGAGCGAGATGCAAACTTCCCAGAATGGCAGCAGCGACACGACGCGACGTGTCTGCGTTTCCTTTCAGCGTCTGGATGACTTGAGATGCGGTGACGACCTCTGAATGTGGACGCCACGCATCATAGTCTGTCGCCGTCGCGATCAACGCGTACCTGCAAACCACATTCAACCCACCCCATGATTGAATCACAAGAGACGTACCCAAGCTCCGCCTCGCGCGCCAGCTTGGCCTCGGGCAACACACTCATATTGATCAAATCAGCACCCCACGCACGGTACATGACGCTCTCCGCACGCGTCGAGAACTGTGGACCCTCCATGCACATGATGCACTTGTCCTTGTGCAGCACCACACCACGCTGCTTCTCTTCCGGTGCATCCAACGCCTGCGCAACCGCACCCTCGAGCCAGTGCACGAGTCTCACACTAAACGGCTCTCCAAACGCCGCATGCGCGACGACGCTTCCGTCAAAGAAGCTCGCGGGACGCACGCCCTTGGTACGGTCAATGATCTGCGTCGGGAGTACCACGTCTCCGGGGCGGATCTCTTCGCGGAGGGAGCCGACGGCGCTGAATGCGAGGATGGCGCGCACGCCGAGGTGTTTGAGTGCGGCGATGTTGGCGCGTGCGGGGACGGCCGAAGGGGGGATGGTGTGGTGTTTGCCGTGGCGCGCGACAAAGGCGACACGTTCGCCTGTGGGGAGGGCGCAGATGGTGATGGGCGAGGAAGGGTGTCCCCAAGGCTGTCGGCGGTCGTTGGTGTTTTAGTGGTGTGGGGCGAGTGCGGGACGTACCGTCTCTGGGTTCACCGTCTTTCTGGGCAAGAGTGAGTCGGTCTGCGGGTGGTGTCGATGCACGGTGGGCTTACATGGTGGTGAGGTTGTCGAGGTGGTAGAGACCACTTCCACCAATCACGCCAATCAGCACTGGATGCAGGTCAAGATTATCAGCGTACAACATGTCCTTTTCGCTCACCGTCTTCGGATGCCATGGTGTTGGTACAAGTCACAAAACTACCTGGGGTATTCGTATGATCAGTCCGGATTCAGGCGCAATCCGGATGACTTTATTTGTGTTTGTCTCTACCGCCATCTCCTCGTCGTCTCGTTCAACGATGCCCGACGCTCTAGCGACGCCGCCCGCTTCATCTCAGAGGATATCGTACCCCGCATCACACCCTCCCACCGCCTCGATACCGGTGTCGGCGACGCCACGCTCCTCCTCCTCACCCGAATCTTGACCGGCACACTCGCCGCGCTCCGTGCCTTGACCTCGACCGACGCATAGAACACATCATGCCGCGTTGCGGGTTGCTCGCTCGCCCGCGTTCGCCGACGCTGTGCACTCGCGCTCAGCATCCGGTGGACTTCTTGGCGCAGTGCGTCGCCAGATCCGCGGACACCACCGCTGAGCCGACCTAGGCCGTCGAACCGGGTCCCGTCTTGGCCCTCGACGCCCTCGAGACCGAGGCCGATGAGTGGGTGGTGGCTTGTCGATACGCTCAGACTGGTGCGGCTGTGTGGCGGGGAAGACTCGGGTGTGTTGTGTGGCACGGGGAGAAAGTCGATCGAGTCGGCGTGCGCGGTGTAGGGCGGTGGGGGCTGGAACGTATGTGTGTCAACGAGGGGTGCGAATGGGACTGGTGCGATGGAGAGGAACGTGCGGCGGTGGTTGCGTGACTTGGGTTTGTTGGGCACCGGGAGGCGTGACCGCGCAAAGGAGAGGAACAGGTTGCTGATTGTGGGTGCGACGATGCTCGATGACGCTGAAGATTGTTTCTGTGGGCTAATGCTCATCTTGATGATGACAAGCTGGATGCGCGTTCGTCCATTGTTTTATGGGAGGCTTACTGGCGGCTGACTAGGTCTGGTACTTGTCCGACTCTGACTTTGGTAATACTCGTGCCACTCATCATTGTTTCTTTCATCGCTGATAAATAACTTTGCCTATATATTAGGAGGTCCTTAAGAGTGGACTGCCATCTTTTGAGCCTATGCCTCAGCATGTTACAAATTACAATCGACAATCTTGGGGAGCGGGACAAGGCGGCATAAAAGCTCTGCGTGACCTCATATAAAGTTGCGGAGTAACGGAAGGGCGTGGGCCTGAAGTCCAAATATGCGTACTCTCCCCGGTTTTTCTCGATGGAGCTCTTCTGTGTCATCTTCTTTTAGCAACTGGCACATGAGAATATGCCCGTTGACCCACGGAATGGGTTGGACAAGTTTATCAAGCGATCAGGACTGCGACCGGTGAGAGCTGGCGTCCTTTCAGAGAGTGCTTCAGGATATCCCCGTGTCTCCCACTCCCATTGCACGTTACGAATACGCATGGTTCCGATTAACTTCACGATTTCTGGCCCGCGGTACAAGATACCCTGCGGTAGGTAACTCCAAAGTATTCCATCATCGGTACAGTCAAACCAACCTGTTGATACAGTAGACGCCCACCACCTTGTTCGGACCAGAGTCCGTCTATCGGTGTCCGAAGAGTGGGCAGGGACAACTAGTGTCGAACATGCTGGTCCTCTGAGTTGGACGGAGCCCATCCTCGCAGATCACTGAAAGAATCTGGTTTCTAAGCCATTTGGAGCACGACAGTGCCAATATTGGTTCATTGAAGGGGGATTGAAATCCCAGACATGGTATGTAGCTTGATGTTTCATCAGGCTCCAAGTTCAAGGTTTGTAACGGATACGCTGCGGGAACTGTCAAACTTGAGAATCATACTGGTGCCGGTGGGTCAACCAGGCCACATGCCGACATGTTCAGCCAAATACTACTTGTGATGGCTTACAGTGGGATAAATTTATCCAAGTGTCCCGATCCGTTGCGCTGTTGCGCTGTGCCACCCAATCCGTTCGGAGTAAGTGGCCTGTCAGCCAACGCGAAGCAACAGATGCCCACCACTAGTGGCACATACGAATTTTCATAGTGAGTAAGACATGTTACTCTTGCACAGATGCGTTTCTTTAGAGGCAACTATTGGCCCAGGTTGTATCCAAATACAATTGCAATGTGCTAGCTGCAGGTCTGTGCGACCGCAGGAGCCATCTATAATCAGCAAATACGCTTCTCTGACAGCCGACCCTCGAATTGTGGCCTGAAACACATCGATGGTCCATCTCCGCCCCACACGTTCTCTTCCCAAGGTTGTGTACCCGTCGCTCCCCGTCGCATCCACATTTGCGGTCTGTTTTCTAAAGGAGCTTAAGAGATCTCCACGCAAGGAAAAAGCCATGCGGTTTCCGCAGCATTTATAAACGGTCGAAATGTGGACAACTCCCTGCCACGCCCGCCATGTCTCTCCACACATCCTCCATCACCACACCACCCGAGGCCTTGAGTATCACTCTTTTGTACCACCCTTACCGCTGGGGTGTACTTGACACCACCATCGCTTGCGTGGTGATCTGGATTTTCTTTCAAACGCTCCGTGCATCCCTGTACAAAGTACGAACTACTCAACTGCGAGGACCAGCCAGCGAGGGCTTTCTCTATGGCGTCGGAAAGCGCATCCGCAACGCCGTTGACTCTGGTGCATTGTACGAAACCTGGGCAGAGGAGTTCGGTTCTGTATATGCAGTCCCGTCGGCCCTGGGTACTCGGAGGATCATCCTACATGATCTCAAGGCGATTGCCCACTTTCACGCCAAGGAATCGTGGACGTATATTCAGACTCCTGCAACCAAGAGGTCATTTGCAAAGTTTGTACGTGTGCCAATGTGTGGACGGATCGGGTTATATAAGTAGCTGATGTTTATTCGAGTACGGTAAAGGACTCCTTTGGGCTCACGGTGAGGATCATCAAAGGTATATTTTCTATTTCGGCTCTTTTGCACCGAATGATGACAGGCAACGACAGGCAACGAAAGTCCTTGACGCCTGCATTCAGCATCGCTGCCACTCGGCAACTGACACCGATCATCTATGATGTCGCATACAAGGTCCTCTCTCTCCCCTACACAGTGAACCCAGTCTAACATGGAAAACGATGATAAAGGCAAAGGGTGCCTGGGATGTCCTCATCCAATCAAACAACGGGGACAGCACTCTCATCGAAGTCCAAAAATGGTACGTTTTCCGCCATCACACGGTGATCCATGTCTAACCTACCGACGCCAAGGATGAATCACACCTCGTACGTGTCTTCCGGACCTGCTTTTTCGCATGTGCCCACGAGGATCGTGTCCAGGCTTGATATCATTGGTCTTGTAGCTTATTCTCACGATTTCGGCGCGTTAGAGGGCAAGCGTTCGTCTGTGACGGACATCTTGGACACGTTTAGCGCGTCGCCGCGTTCCTCTGCGCTGAACAAGGGTCTTCTTCTTTTGACACAGGTCTTTCCGATCCTTGCGGAGTTGCCTACGTCGCGCACGAAGCTCATGCAGAAGTTGAATGTGGCGATGGAGGACATCTCAGATATGCTGCTGGACAGGACTCGGAAAGAGATGGCGTTGGGGGTCGTTGGGGGCAGGGAAGAAAAGTCGATCATTGGCTTGCTCAGTGCGTGTTGATGTCGCGCTGTGAGTAGGTATTCAACTCCAACGCAGTCAAGGGCGCAAGCAAGACTTCAGCGTTTCGCCTGACAAAAGAGGAGGTGATGGCCCAGGTAAACGGGTCTCGTTGCGTTGTAAAGATGGCAAACTATATCTTGTAGATGAAAGTGTTGCTCGTGGCAGGGTATGAAACGACTTCAAGTACGTAGTCTCTTGTAAAGGTGGCTCCTAGACTTACATCCCTGTCCACAGTTGTCCTGACAGTAGGTCCCTACCATGTTCTCCGTTCCTTGGTTGACTGTTTTCCAAGTGGGCACTACTCGAGCTATCGCGGAACCCCGACGTTCAGACAAAACTGCGAAAGGAGCTTCTCGAGCATGGAGCAGACCCAACTTACGATGAACTAGCCAATGCACTTCCCTATTTTGATGCCGTCGTGCACGAGATCCTGCGTATCCACATGCCTATTGTTGAGATCACACGCATGGTATGTTCCCGACAGCCTCCTCCCATACCATTCTCATTATGATGGACAATCCAACGGGACAGGCGGCCCAAGACGACGTCATCCCGCTCTCGGAACCCATCCAAACCAAGTCCGGTACACTGGTTGACAGTCTGACGATCGCCAAGGGCACCCTCGTCGCCGTCTCGATGGAATCCATCAACCGCTCTGCTGCAATCTGGGGCGACGATGCCAAGGTCTTCCGACCCGACCGATGGCTCAAAGATGCACACGGACAAGACGGAATACCCGCCAAAGTCAACGAGATTCAAGGGTATCGCCATTTGCTCACGTTTGCGGATGGCCCGAGGTCGTGTATCGGTAAACACGTGGCGATCGCAGAGCTCAAGGTGCGTGCGTGTGGGGGGAGGTGAGCGCAAAGGCTGACAGCGCCAATGACAAGGCGGTGTTGGCAGTGCTTGTCAAGCACTTCGTGTTCGAGTTGCGGGACGGCGTGGGTTCGAAGATCGAGATTGGGAGGGGTGTATTTCCGCGGCCCAAGATGGTGGGGGAGGTGGGATGCGCGTTGCCTTTGCGTGTGCGACCCTGCGTCGCTTCTGAATAGATTCACGTGGGGAGGTGGGGATGTTTGATCCACTGTATCAGGTCTTTTGAGTACGCACCGTGTGCGTTGTTTCTCGAATGCGTTGACTGCGCGGTTCTGGTGATCGTGTCGTTTGCAGTGAAGGGTCCATTGCGCGAGTAAACCTGCTGGTTGGTTGAATGCCTCAAAGGGGACCTTCCACATGTTGCAGGCAAAGGCTGTATGTATGTTGCCCGAGAAGGCGCTTGGACCACATCAGGATGGTTCAGACTCGACTCACATGGTAAAAGCAAAGTACCCCGACCACAGGGAGACGATTGAAACACCAATCTACTTGGTGAACATGGCAAGTTGGTGTTGAAGGAGAGGATGTACCATAAGATTTTATATCATCCCAACATCATCGCCTTGTGCCTTGCCGCGCCGCCGTGTCCGAAGTGTCGGCCTCGATGTGCGGCGGCAGCGTGACAGGGTTAGATACATTTCAAAAAAAAAAAAAAAAGACATATCTGCGGGATCAAGATTCAGATCTCAGAGCCATGTGGCATGTCACCGGTTTTGTGCGCCGTCCGACTAAAGACCTTCGTGTCTTGCAGATGATAGTAACAGCCCAAGAATCATTGGTGGCCTCTGTCATCAGTTGCTACCAGACACCGTTGGGTCGCTTTGCTGACCAAGACCCAGACATCCGTCGGGTGCAGTGTCAAACCAGGTGGTTGCAAGCAATTCTTCTAAACGTACAGTCGTACAAAAACATACTTGTAAAGGTGTCAGCTCCAGACGCTGGCCCCGGTCTCCTTCCACACAAGGGCATAGCACAAATGGTCGCGTACCGATGAACTAAAAAGTCAAGACACAAAGGATCGAAACATGAAAAGGAGCGCATACATCGGAAACATCGGGTAAACACGGCCCCATCAAGTAGCTCAGACAGCCTCGGACTTCAAGTCACTGTATGGCACAGGGTACTGCGGCGCGACCATGTGAGCCAAGCGAAACTGGTCACATATGCCACTCACGTCGTCGTGCATCTGTTCGTGGATGGTGTCAATTTTGATTGAAATATTGTTTGTTGCGGTCTGATGCGGCAGGTGAAACTTGTGTTGACTGTCTCCAACGACGTCCATACCTTTGATGTCGATCCACCAGTTGCTGAGTTCGACTTTTGCACAGTTTGAAGTGACAGAGATAGCTCTTCATTACGTGGCTGGTTCCTCAATCCTTGGCGTGCGTTCAGCGTCGCAAGAAGAGAGTTACAATACACTAATAAGCAATGAATCAATAGAATAAGTGATGATGAACAAAACGCACGTCTTCCAAGACAAAAGTAGAATGCGATGTAGATAAACGTGTCCGGCCACGCAGAAATCTGACAGGTTCGTCAACGAGTAACCTCGCGCGATACAAGAAATTACTTACAGATACCAATGAAGCGATGGCGCAGAGACTGTCTCGTTGTTAGTAACTTGCTATGCCGCTATGTCGTGAAACCGACCTAGTCAATGCACCATTGTTGATACTGTAGATGATCTAGGCCATGTGTAACTTTTAGCCGACCTGACACTGCCAAAACAGGCCAAGGCTTACCAACTTGTTGATCATCGTGTCAGATCTAACGACCGGCCCTCAGATCGAATAACAAACTGCGGTTCAAAACGCATACCTGCGGAAGCCAGTTCGTGATCTCTGCAGCACACTGCAAAGAAACAGGGTGATAAGGACGTCTGTTGCCGCAGCGACCACGTTGATCGTCATGGAGAGTGCCTGGGTGTCTCATGTCGTCAGTCGCCTATTCTCGGGCTCGATTTGCCTCATCACCTTGAGAGAAGTCAACTCTACGAACGTTTCGAAGTAGATCCTAAGCACTCATGATCAGAAATTTTTGGAAAAAAATTAAAAGTATGAATTCAACACGTACGCTTTGGCGGCGTAGACTAACGGAGATCCCGCTGTCAACGCCATCATTTACAAGACTGACTAAACCTACCTAGAATCATAGCTGACATATCATGGTATTAGAACCGGGTTTCTCAGCGCGTGAGTGTACGACTCACCGAATTCGCCAAAGACCAGTATCATCTAGAAACCAAAATGGGGGTCATGCGGCATGCTTAAAGCTCCCAAACGTACCACGGAGCCAGTAGCGAGCCAACTCCTATTGCATACTGTACAGAAGAACTCAGTGGTTTGCTCCGAGTAGTAACGGATAGTAACGCACGCATGTAAACACGCATTGCCATGAAACACTGAACGAGTAATGCAGTAAATCCCTAGTTTTTGTGGTAAGCCACGGAAAAGGAGAGGCCCGAGTGCCCTACATTGAACCAGACCTCGCCCTGGATTACGAAACGGTCAACAGCGCCTATTTAACAGGTCGGCGACTTACAATCAAACTCCTGGGGTGGGAATGAGCGCAAACCGTAACAAACAAGGTTTTTTACTCGCCAAACAATCTTTGTCAGCCCTAGAGGAAAACCGATATCGGTGACGAGATATCGGTAAGCTAGGGAAGGGTGAATGCGCTTATTCTGATACCCAGTGGCTAATCGCTCCTACCGGTGTGGGAGATCAGTACCTGGTGGCAACTATCCGACACAAATACAACCACGACCTGTAAAGAGGAATAGATGAAGAAGAAACGGAAAAGCTGGGATGGACGGACGAGAAGTCTGATATACCAGGGGTCCGAAGGGTAACGATCAAAGTAGTACCAGGTTTGTATACAGGTAACTGAGCCATGTTGATTGAGTGGGCGGAGCAAATATCGCTTATGACAAACCTCCATATAGACTGCAAAGTCATGAGCGGGAGCGGTGGTCAGTAAATGACACCGGATACACTCACATAGCTGAGACAGTGACGCCCAAGAAGAGTGCACCGAAACTGAGATGGATATGATTGTATGACCAAGAAGCTAAAGGGGGGAGAGACCCACGTATTGTCCAAGTTAGCCATCTGATGGGGAATGGGGAGCAAAAGGAAGGAAGGGGGAAGTGAGGTGAGGCGACCGGATATGTTGGGGTCATATATATGACGAAAGGCGCTATTTGATTAATACAAAGCTACACCCGGTGCCGAGGGTTAGTGTATCAGCGAGATAATAATGTTCGCATCACCCCTAACAAGCTCCCGTCATTACGACCCGCTATTTATTTGGAATATGATACTCAGCTGTCAAAGCTCCATAACAGCGCAAACGGTGTCACTGAGGTCTCGTCTGGCAGCGATAGGCACCATATGCACGTTAAAACTTTCCATCCTGTCTCGGTTTCTCGGACCCTCGTCGCGCGTGTCCTTAAGTTACTTTTTCAGGCTTATCGGTGGTTTTGTGGGTCACTTCCGGTCGTTTGACGACCCTCCATCACTGCATAGAACAAGCGAGAGTCAGCTGCCGTTCGGCTAATACGACGCTGTTGGTGAAACACTTGCCTTGTGATACATCCATTCAGTTTGTCGCTCCTTCCTCCTAGGACATCCTAGGACTTGCTTACTGAACAACAGTGCTCTACTCTCGGCCACGGCACCTATCGTCCGGTCCCCGCCTTGGCGAGGGAGCGGTGTGCGTGGCAAAGGGTTGCATTTTGACGTCGTACTCGTCGAAATGGACGCCTTTTGAAATTTTGAAGGAGGAAAAAAAGTCCGGACTTGCTACAAACCCCGATATGCCAAGCACTGGCATGGCAGTCCAAGAGGACATTTCTTCCGTTTCATGAAATCTCGACAGGCAATCTGGAGCCTCTTCAACAGTGTTGGTGAGTAACCCGGACACCAGGTACAAGCTACCCAAAGACTTGCGGAGTGGAAGGTCCTCGGGTATGTTGTTTGCAAATTGAACACATGTCGAATTTCAATGCTCAATATTGAATATTCAATCAAGAGAACCCTGATCGAAGATATCACGGACTACAGGACATGTTCAAGCGATTGGAATAGCACATTGTCCAGGTCGTTCTGCGTGAGACAGTATCAGGGCGCGGATGGCTGTACTTGCAGGGGGGTATCTCGGCAAAAACATGCCCCTTCCGACCCCAATCTAGTCGACGCCATTGCGCAGAAAGAACGTTTTTCACGAGCATCGTTGCAACTAGTGGCGGGGTGAATGATAACCCATTTCGTAATTTATTACAATGGTCGCAAAGTTCTTGCTCAAGTCTTGCCTTGACTGTTATGTTCTAGCCAGATGCGCAGGATGGTTGAGCCTATGACCACTCCCGACCCGACGCGGTCTATTGGATCCACAAGTACATTGTTCATCAGTGATAGTAGCGATAATGGATGCAGGTGGCAAGAGATTGATCGATTAGACCATCATCCGATGACTGGGCACGACAAGCAGGTTCGTTTTCCCCTGCTGCTTGGCATAGACCCTTTCTGATTCTGTTCACCTACAAGAACTCGCAGAAGATCAAGCAATCATCCAGAATGCCCTCTTTCACGATTGGTAAAAGGACTACACAATCTGGGTCTTGCTAAGCAGTAACTACCACGTCGGAAGTAGATTTCCATAAACGGGTGTGCTGACTCGTTGTCTGATTGGTCATGGAATGATGTAATCGATCGTAAAAAGCAACCAGTTGGATGTTGTTGACTCACCAGCCAAGATGGCACTTGGACAATGTCAAGACAGCGACGGATGGCATTGGACGTCGTTCAAGAGAGAGTTTGACTTGTCGTTGTGCGTCGAGGAAGGTGTCGTCCTCACCACCCTCCTCGTCCTCCTC
>JBBPUD010000706.1:0-11372 GCA_038094475.1 Phylloporus aff. rhodophaeus
AGGCCCCCGTAAACTCTCTCGTCGCCAAGCTCGCTGGTCACTTTTCCTCCAAGACTACGACATCGTCTGGAAAGTCACCCCTGGCTCTCAGATGGGCCCAGCTGACGCACTATCCCGCCGTGACCATGTAGATACCGCTGACGACAATGCGGACGCTTCCATCCTCCCTGATCCCATAGTCATCTCTGCCCTCAACACCTCCTTAGTCTATGGAATCCAACAATCCTCTCCCTCTGACCCCCTTGTCCTTCGAGCCCTCCAGAATCTCGCCGATGGTTCCCCACTCTTCCCTCGTTCTACTTTAGCCGACTGGCGCTATGACAATGCCCAGTTATTCTACAAAGACCGCCTCTATGTTCCTCCCACCTCCCGACAAGCTCTCCTCGACGCCATCCATTCCTCCCCCACCACGGGTCATATGGGACAATTCCGCACGAAGTCTATTGTCGAACGCGACTTCTGGTGGCCTGGTCTGGCCACTTTCATTCGAAACTACATCGCGGGCTGTGCTGTATGCCAGCAAAACAAAGTAAACACTCATCCCACCATCCCTCCACTGCAGCCGATCCCGTCCTCTGTCTCTCTTCCGTTCCGACAGCTATCCGTAGACCTCATCACCGACCTTCCCCTCTCCAATAGCTTTGACTCGATCATGGTCGTGGTAGACCATGGCCTTACAAAGGGGGTAATATTATGCCCTTGTACCAAGACTATCGACGCCGCGGGCGTAGCCAAACTTTTCTTCGACCACGTTTTCAAACGCTTCGGTTTATACGACTCCATCATCTCCGATCGTGGACCTCAGTTCGCATCCACACTCGCTAGAGAACTCGCCCGCCTCCTCCAATACGATCTCAAGCTCTCCACTGCCTACCACCCCCAGACCGACGGACAAACCGAACGTACCAACCAGGAACTGGAAACGTACCTACGGATCTTTTGTGGTAACAACCCGCATCAATGGGCGGATCACATCACTACGGCGGAATTCCATCACAACACAGCACCACACAGCTCTACCAAAGTTTCCCCTTTTTCCTTGATGCTCGGATATGAACCTAGGAACTTTCCGATGATCGGAAAGACGTTCATCCCTGCCCTAGAAACCCGACTCTCTGCCTTGGAGGAAGCACGAAAGGAAGCCCTGGCCGCACATGATTCCGCACGCCTTCTCATGACCAAAAGGTCCACACAGAAGTTCTCCCCTTGGAAAGTAGGAGATCACATCTGGCTGGAAGCCACCAATCTCCGCATCCCGTACCCGTCTCGAAAACTTGCTCCCAAACGTCATGGTCCTTTTGAAATCTCGCGTGTAATCTCCCCCCTGGTCTATCAACTAAAACTTCCCAGTACCTGGAGAATCCACGATGTATTCCACGCCTCCTTGCTATCCCCCTTCAGACAAACCGACGTACACGGCCCATCATTTCCACAGCCTCCTCCCGACGTTATCGATGACGAAGAAGAATACGAAGTGGAAGCGATTCTATCCCACAAGGGATCCCCTGGCCGACTGCGGTACCTGACCGCATGGAAGGGCTATTCTTCTGCCGAAAATACATGGGAACCCGAGGCGAATCTCACGCACGCCCAAGACATCCTTAAGGACTATAAAAGACTCCACCGATTGTGAGGAGCGCAGCAGTGACTCGGACGTTGTGATCTCTTCGTGAGCGTCCTCCCAAAGTACTGCATACGCTCATTCTACCTCGTATACCTCGAGACCATCTGGATCGTCTTGCTCTGCTCGCCCTCTGGCTTACCTTTGTCTTAACCTGGTTCTATATTCCAACTTTGCCCACACCCTCGTCTCCGGAAAGACATCCCAAGAACGACTGCACGGCAGCCTCACCCTTCACGGGGCTGGTGCACTCTGTAAACTCCCGAACTCGAGCAGACCCCCTGCATGGCAGCCCACCCCCACTGACCGGTCACTGGTGCAGGTCGAAATAACTCAACCTCGACATCCTTGCTCCTCGTCTCTTGTCATATCCACCACTGTCTTTCTACTGCCCATCACTCCCACTGTACTCTTCCCCGTTGATTCCCCTCACCCTTCGTTCCTGGCATCTTTTGATCATGTTTTGCATTGCCACCTCCCCTCTCACTGCATTCCCATCATGTTTCATCGTCCTATGAAACATAGCTTTCTTGATTTATCCCATGTAGTGTTCGCATTGCTTTTTGATTATTCCTTTCGGTTCATTGAGTATGGGAACTCAATCGTACAAAGGGGGTATTGTTACAATTTTCTCTCCTTTTCCCTTGTCACCCCTTTTCCCCTTCGATCCCCTTCCCCTGTCGTCCCTTATATCATCATGCCAAAGTGCTTTCATCACTTTCTTGATCATCTTATCACATTCTCTAGCTACTCCTTTCACTAGCTGATCTCGCACCCTTTTTCTCGTGATCACTCTTCCTACTTCTTTGATCACTCGAATACCTTTATTCCCTTCTCTAGCTTTAGTCTTGATCTCGGTCTCTCCCCGTGTACATGTTTGCTTGTGCCTTAGTAGTGTCTTGTACCGACACCTCTATAGTTTCCCTAGTAGTCATGTACCTCATACTTGACTAACACAATACAAGTGTACATCTCGTGTCCCACCTTGCGAACCTCTCTGAGAACTCTTTGACGACGTTGTCATACCTCTTCGTGAGTGTCCTCCGTCAAATGAGTAACGTTCGAACCTCGTCCTTGCTTTGGTACACTTCGTGTAACACTCTGGAGTTGACTGCAAAAGCAGTCCGGAGTTCCGGAGTCAGTTTTTGACACTCCCACTCGAGCGTAAACGGAGACCCATGGCACGAACGAATTTCCAATGTTGTTCTCGCGAAAGTGGTTTTGTGAGAATATCCGCTACCATGTCCCCGGTAGGGACGTACCGGACAACCGCCTCTCCTTTTCCGACTAGGTCATCGCGGACAAAGTGGTACTTTCGCTGTATATGCTTTGTCCGGGCTCGGAACTGCGGGTTGCGGGAGAGGATAATGGCTGCTTGGTTGTCACAGTGGAGAGTTGTGGGTTCGGTTTGTGGATATCCGATCTCCTTGAAGAAAGTCCGCAGCCAAGTGAGGTATTGCCCGGCATTGCTAAGTCCAATGTACTCTGACTCTGTTGACGACAGCGCTACCATGCTTTGGAGTTTGCTCGACCATGAGATAGCACCCCTACTGCTAAGGAAGACGAATCCGGAGACGGATCGGGAGTTATCTGGATTTTGTGACCATCCCGCATCTGAGAATCCGTGGAAGTCCATGTCCATGGATACCGCGCTTCCGTCATATCAAAGTTTCATATCTGTGGTAGCGCGGATGTAGCGGAGTACTCGCTTTGCAGCGTCCCAGTGGCATTTCTTTGGAGCGGAGGTGAAGCGGCTGAGTGTTCCGACCGCGTGCGCTAGGTCAGGTTGTGTCCCCATCATTAGGTACATCAGTGATCCTATGACCGTGAGGTACGATACTTTCGTTCTGTTAATGGTTATCTCCGGTAACATAGTGTCGTCGTCCAGGTCCATGACCGAAAGGGAGCAGTTGTGGAGCATCGGAGTTTGACACGGAGTGGAATTTCCCATTCCAGTCCGCGACAGGACCGTTTGCGCATACTGGGTTTGTGATAGGGAGATCGTGCGGAGTTGCTTGTTCCGGCGGACTTCGAGTCCCAGGATAAACTTTGCTTCTCTGAGGTCATGCATTTTGAATGAGGAGGACAGCGAGGACTTTACGGAATTCATGAAGGAGCGGGTGCTAGCTGCTAGGAGTAGGTCATCCACGTAAACAACGAGGAAACAGACTTGCCCGTTTTTACAGAGCATGTATAAGCACGTTTCCGCATCTAAGCGACTGAATCCGAGTTCTCCGAGCTTTTTGTCCAGCGTTTTGTTCCAAGTCCACCCCGCTTGCTTGAGTCCGTACAAGGACCTTCGGAGTCGCCAACAGTACCCGGGCTGAATGGGAATGTCTTCCGGAGGTAGGAGATACAGCTCCTCATCTAACTCCCCGTTGAGGTAAGCAGTTGACACATCCATTTGGTCCAGCTCCAAATTATGCTTGGCGGTGAGGGCTATAATGGTCCGGACAGAGTCCAGATTTGCAACCGGAGAGAATACCTCCTGGTAGTCAACTCCTTCCCTTTGGGTGAAGCCTCTTGCCACGATCCGGACCTTATACCTGTCCACTTTCCCGTTCTCGTCTCGCTTGATGCGGAACACCGGCTTGGAGGTGATCGGAGTTACGCCTTCCGGAAGGGGAACAGTTTCGTACACATGGTTCGTGTTCAGGCTTAGGAGTTCTTCTTTGACTGCTGATTTCCACAGGTCCGCGTCCAATCTTGAATAGGCGTCTTTGATCGACTTTGGAAGATCTTCTCCGCTGGGTCCATGTGCAATTCCAGCAAAAACGTAGTCCTGAAGCTCTTCTTGGACGCTTAGAAAAGCACCTGGTATGTCCGGAGTTTCGGCAATACTTTCGTGATTGGACTTGTCCGCGGACAGTACATCCTCTATCTCGGCTTCGTCAGCTGAGTCCTCCTGCCTTCTCCGTGTCCGTTGCTCTTCTTCATCCAAGGTGCGCTGATAATCTTTGTTCCTGTCGGCCTGTTTTTGTGTGCGGTTTCCCCTGCGTACTCCTGCAACTTTCTCAGCCGGAGGCGATGTTGGAGTTTTGGGACGAGTCGGACGTGGTTCTGGAATTGGATTTGGGGCTTCATTCGATGATTGGTTGAGGTGGAGTTTGTCTAGTTTCTCCGCCAGGTCCGTAACTTCGTCCGTTTCGTTTGTAGGTGCTCCCACTGAGTCTGAGTAGGGTGCATTCTCTTCATCCTCTTCGTCATCCCAGGAGGTTACGCCGGAGTCACGGACATTTCGGATACCCTCCCACTGACCCTCAGATGCACAAGTCCAAGGGGTAGCTTCGGAGTCGGAAATTTTACCAGACTCATGGAAGGTGACATGGCGACTGGAGATTATGGTTCGTCGTTCCAGGTCGAGGAGTTTGTACGCTTGTTGGCCGTGGGTGTATCCAAGCATGATGCATTTTCGGCTGTGCGACTGGAATTTTCCACTCCGTTGTTCCTTCGGAATTAGGGCATATGCTACGCATCCGAAAGGGCGGAATAGTGTGGGATTGACGGATCGCTTGAATAAGGCATGGTATGGTGCGTTTCCGTTTAGGGCGGACGTCGGGCTCCGTGCAGAGATGTATGCGGCGGTGGCCATAGCGTTGGTCCAGAATGACTTCGGAAGTTTGGAGTCCTCGAGCATGCAGTTGGCTAGGAGTGATAGTGTTTGGTTCATGCGTTCTGCAAGTCCGTTTTGTTTGGGAGTGTACAGAGCGGATGTTTCGAGGGCAGTCCCGTCGCTCCGAAGTACATTCCTAAAGTCTTTGTTTGTGTACTCGCTCCCCCCATCGCTCCGAACAAACTGGACGTGCAGGTCAGAGAACATTTCCGTTCCAACTTCCGTGCGGAAGAATGATTGGGAGTCGGACTTCCATTGGAGGTAAGTGTCGCAGACTTCGCTCTTTTTCTTTAGGAAATAAATCCAAGGGAAGCGAGTAAAGTCATCCACAATGAGCAACCAGTACCTGTGACCTTCGCGGGAAGCCGGAGTTATCGGACCTCCGACGTCCGTGTGGATCATCTCCAGCGGCTTGGATGTTCGTACTCCCTCCTTCGTCTTAAAGGGGAGTTTCCTCATTTTTCCGACTGTGCAGGGTTCGCAGAAGTCCGGGACTCCAGTAAGTCCGTCGATGCCTTGGAGGAGACCTTGTTGGACCATAGTTTGGATTCGTGGTACGGCAATGTGCCCCAAACGCCTGTGAAGTATGTTCACATCCACAGACACTAAGCTGGACTCAGGAGTGTGGACCGGGGTGGCACCCGCATGGTACAGTCCATTGCGATGATGTCCGGTTAGAACTATTCTACGTCCTTTCCGAACGGAGCAGGAATCCGACTCTCCCGGGAATGTGGTACAGAAGTCCAGTTTCAACAGCCGTGGTACCGAGATTAAGGACAGGGTGAACTCCGGAATGTGTAGGACTTCACTGAGGGAAATTTCATAACGCTTTCTGTGTGCTGAGGAGCAAAGGATAACAGTTCCGATTCCGATGGCATGTATGGTGGAGTCGTCCCCGAACTGTATTGAGCGGGGTGAGGAAAGGACGGAGTATGTTGAAAACCATTTCCGGTGCGGTACCATGTGTGATGTGGCTCCGGAGTTGATGATGATGACTGGACTTTGCGATTTGGCAGAGTCGGACGTTACGTAGGCCTGAATCCGCTTGTATAGAGCTTGGTCTACGCGATCGCTAGTTACATTAGTTCTATCTGGGGGGTCCGGACTTGGACTGGATCCCTCTGCTGCGTTTGCTTTGTCCTTTCCGTACTTGTCTCTCAAATCCTGCGGCCAGTACTTTTGGCTCCGACACTCTTTTGTGTTATGCCCCGCCGTCTTGTGGTACTCACACCACTTCCCTTTTTGTTTCTGCTCGCCCTTGATATTCACGGAGTGTGCGGAGTCAGTTTTGGCGGATAACTTAAGGCGAGCGTCCTCCGAGAGTATGCGGACCTCGATGGAGTCGAAGGTCAACTTGCTTTCATCGATGGTGTTGATGACGGAGGAGGCGAACGTCTTCCACTCCGGAGTTTTCGGAAGTGAATTGAGGAGGATGAAGGCTAGGATCTTCGGGTCAACGGAGTATTTCATTCCGGCCAGCCGCAACTCCAGAGATCGGATGGACGCGATGTGCTCAGAGAGCTTGGAGGTTCCATCCCATTGTGATGTGAATAGCTGACAGTACGAGTAGTAAGCGGAGGGAAGGTCGGATGTCTGGTAGAGCGTAAGGAGAGCGTCGAATAGACCTTTGGTGGAGATGTGGTTGGCGGTTTTCAGGAGAATCGCGTCAGAGATATGATCCTGAATTATACCGTGTGCCTTTTTGTCGCGCTCTATCCATTTTTGAGGATCGTCAGCGGAGTTGATGGATGTGGGGACGGAGCTGATGCTTCCGGAGGGTCTGGCGGATGCGCTAGGATCTGTGGATGGGTTCGGACACAGGTCCGTGCCTAAGACAACCCTGAGGACCTTTTCTCTCCGGAGCTTGGCTGTGATGCGCAGCTTCCATACCTGGAAATTGCTGGGTCCAAGCAGGAGCAGGCATTCAGCGACGGTGGAGTGGGTCTCAGAGAGCATTGGAGTTTTGCCCGGGATGCGTCGGGGCGATGGACGTGTTTATATGCTTTGGGAGCAGAGTTGTGCAAGGCGGCGATTCTGCTAGTGTGCGCTAGCAGGGCTCATAACCTGTCAAATCTAAATAGGGGCAGCAATGCCCAAACTCAGACTGTGCTGCAAGAAAGGCAAAGCACAACTATATTTACCTAAATAGGGGCAGAAATGCCCAAACTAAGTATCGTAAGTACAGTGGATGACTAATAGAAAAAGGATCTTACCTCAGACTGTGCTGCAAGAAAGGCAAAGCACAACTGAGGTGAGGGGAAGAAATTTGAAGGTTTAAAAGAGATGGAGTTACACGCTTGCTTAACTCCGGATCACTCCGGACCGGAGTAGGCGAGAATAGGCGTGCCCGTGAAGGAAAACTGAAAGGATTAAGTGGCGCAGCGTCAGGTCAATGAGGGACGCCACAACGTTGCATACATGAGGCGGAATTACACCAAAGGGAGATGAGACAACTCCGGAGGGATGAGTGCACCAGGAGCGCGAAAGAGCTCCAGAGTTGGCTGTGAAAGCAGTCCGGAGTTCCGGAGTCAGTTTTTGACAATGGGCAGATCACATCACCACAGCTGAGTTCCACCACAACACCGCTCCCCACAGCTTGACCAAAACCTCCCCCTTCTCCTTGATGCTTGGATATGAACCCAGGAACTTCCCAGTGATCGGGAAGACATTTATCCCTGCCTTGGAAACCCGACTCACTGCATTAGAAGAAGTGCAAAAGGAAGCCCTCGCAGCACACAACTCCGCTCGTCTTCTCATGACTAAACGGTCCACTCAGAAATTCTTCCCCTGGAAAGTAGGGGACCACGTATGGTTAGAATCCACCAACCTTCACATACCATATCCCTCCCAAAAACTCGCTCCCAAAAGACATGGCCCCTTCGAAATCACTCGCATCATATCACCCCTTGTTTATGAACTAAAACTTCCTAGTACCTAGAAGATTCATAATGTATTCCATGCCTTACTGCTCTTCCCCTTTAGACAGACCAACGTGCACGGCCCATCATTCCCACAGCCCCCTCTGGACATCATTGATGACAAAGAAGAGTACAAAGTAGAGGTGATACTCTCTCACAAGGGATCCCCTGGCCGGTACTGGTACCTGACCATGTGGAAAGGTTACCAATCCTCAGAAAACACATGGAAACCTGAAACCAACCTGACACACTCCCAGGACATATTGAAGGACTATAAGAAACTTCACCGACTGCGATAAAACTCAGCTGTAACGGGACATTGTGATCTCTTTGTGAGGCTCCTCCATGAATGTGCGAGTTTTGTTGTTCCTACCTCAAGACGTTCTGGATTTCCCTGGTCTCATTCCTCACCATCGCGCTCATATTCTTCTTACTTTGGTTCTTAACACCGACCTCGGTGCACTCCTCTCTAACCCCAAAGGCATCACCATCGCTATGACTTCTGATTCTCAATCACCGCCTATCTCGCTCCCATCAAGTTCACTGCCTTTGTCCCCTGACATCAATGATCCTATGGCCCTGCTTCGAGTCTCCCCCATCCAATCGCACCTCCTTCCACCTCACATCTGGAAGCCTCTATTTGCTAGCATCCTCTGCAAGCCTTCCTTGGTATTACTACTTGAACGAATGCCCCTGTATGCCAAAGACCCGATCATCAAAGGACTCGTTATGCTATACCATGAGGTTCACACTGCCCAAGTGTTTCACTTCCACGTAGCACCCAATGACTTACCTGAGGCTTACGGCCTACCCGTTTGAGAAACCCAGAACGGCCTCATGGGTCGGGTATTACAACTCCTTGACACCGCCGACTTTCACAGCTTCATTGCACAGCTTCCCATTTCCGTTATCTACCCAGTGTTCCGTCCCATCTTCCTATCAATGTATCCTGACGAGTGCACAGCTTATTTAACTAGTATTAGCCTTTCCCCTCAGGAAACTCCTTTGCCTTCTTCTCCCCGTTACCCCTAGCATTGTGCATCTCCTCCCCAGCCGAAGAAGACTCTCCCTCTCCTATCCCCACCCCAGTTGTCCAGCCATGCATCGTGGAAGATGATATCATCCCGTTCTTGCTTGACCCTCCAGGCGGATTTCTCCAGATCAACCAGCAGGCTCTCTCCTATAATAGCGCCTACGTTGTCCACGTCGGTGGCTTATCCATTCTCTCCGCACCCACTCGTCTCCTCCACAATCCATATGTCCGACCTCCCACGTCTCACTTCACTCAGTGCTTCCGATGCCACTGTGCTGGTCACTATTGAGATGAATGCCCTCTCTACCGATGCCCCCACTGTCACGTTGTCGCTCCTGGTCATCCCCAGCGTCTTTGCCTCGCCCTACAATATACTACTTGTCTACGATGGGGACATGGACCCGCTTGGTGCCCTAGAGAAGTCTGCTTCCATTGCGATCAATTTGGACATACATACTGAGCCACAGTGTCCGCATCTCCATGGACCTGATATCTCCATGCCCGCCGAAACCTCTTGAACAACTCTTAGTTGGGGGATGGAAGGTTGCGCCAGGGTCGCAACTTTACAAAGGGGATAATGTTACAATTCTTTCTCTCTATCGCCACGTTCTTCTTCTCACTTGCTGTATCTCGTTCTTCGTCCTTCCTATGGTTCTTGCCGAACGCGATGAGCATTCCCTCATTATTCTTGATCGTACCTCTTTCTTGTTGTATAACCAGTAAGGTATCTCTTCACACAGGTTCTTGCCTCTGGGTTCCTGTTTCGCCTTCGTCCCTGTTTCACCTCGCTATACTTCCTGATCTTGTTTCGGACAGCCTCTCTTCACAGTCCGGTTCTCTCGCACCAGCTTAGTGTTCCAACCTTCCATTATGTTCTTTGACCTTCTATTGCTGTGCGTCTCATTCATATAAATACGTAGAATGGACACTCGATGTACTCATACTTGATCTACACAATACAAGTGTACATCTCGTGTCACACTTTGCGAACTCTCGAGAAACTCCTTGACGACGTTGTCGTACCTCTTCGTGAGCGTCCTCCGTCAAACGAGTCATGTTCAACCTTTGTCCTCGCCTTGGTACACTTCGTGTATCATCTATGTTGTTCTATGACCTTTTACTTCCTTCATCATCACACTTACTTCTCTACATAGCCTTGCTAATGCCATCCACCCTGTTTACTCATGCATGCATATTTTCTCTGCTTCTTTCTTGTTCTCTGACATTCTATGACATTCCATGGCTTAGTCATTGTAGGGTATATATATCACACTTGCCCAGCCATTGTATCTTAGCTTAGATCTCCTCAATTGTATCTACAATACACTTGGGTTTTCTCCTTGCTCCTTGTCCAAAGATACTGTTATGCTTAGTCCCAGGTAGGGCCTTAGCATAGACCTTTAGTAGCTTGGTCAAGGTGTTGGGAAGTCCTAAGACTTGGTTGTTGTAATGAATGAACAAAGCAAGGTTGATGGGTGAAGCTAGTAGTCCAAAAGTCAAGAATCAAGAGAATTGATTGAAGTAAAGGTAAGATCTAGCTTGAGATACAAGTATTCGAGATGATGATTTATATACTAGATGGAATACGCAGTAACACTAGAAAGGGGAAGTGGTGTGATGTAGGGAGAATTATGTGATTGGTCATCGAGAATAGATCAAGAAATAGGGACTAAAATGAGAACAAGGAAAACATAGCCCTTGAGGGCTATCAACGAGACAACTGTCCAAGTAAACAATAGTTTAATCAAGTAAAATGCCAATAAAGCAACATGATGACAAAGGATAAGGAAAAGAATAGACCACCAGCCCATGTCTCCTGCATGTCTTGACAGACAAATCGTAACAGGTACCAGCCCTTCACCACCTTGTCCTTGTCTGAGGGTACTAGCCCCTTATCCTTTGGACTTCCCTTGGCTGTGCCTTGGGACTAGTCATCTGGGCCTCCATGTACCAGTACCTTGTCACTATCTTTATAGATCTTGCTTCCATTGAGGCTATGCTCATTCCTACCTGGGCTAAGCATAATATTGCCTGGATAGGGATGAGCATAGCCTTGATGGAGACAAGGTCTATGAGATGACAAGGATCCTGCATATGAAGACCAGCAAGACATTCTTGAAGTACTTAATGAGAAGTCAGCAAGGAAATGAAAGGCCAGTACCTTTAGACAAGGGTCAAGAAAGGAAC
>JBBPUD010000707.1:0-11367 GCA_038094475.1 Phylloporus aff. rhodophaeus
TAGTGGTTTGGTGGTCCGCTGCTCACTCCTGGACTCAAAAGGAAGCTTTTTCATCTTTCCAATTGTACAAGGTTCACAAAATTTCGGAGTTCTGGTAATGGCATCAATACCATGTAGTTGGCCTTGTTGGACCATGGTCTGGATTCGCGGTACTGAAATGTGTCCCATGCATCTGTGTAGTAGATTTATGTCCACAGAGACCAGCCTAGATTCCAGTATGGTTTGTGGGGTTGCAGTTGCATGATAAAGTCCATCTGCATGTGATCTCATGAGAACTGTATAAGGACCCTTCCGTATAAAGCATGAAGTAGCATTTGCCAGGAAAGATGCAGATAATCCTGCTTTGGCCAGTTTTGGGACAGAGATAAGGGACAATGCGAATTCTGGAACATGTAGGACATCACTAAGGGAGATTTCATATCTTTTTCCCTTTATGATAGATCGAAGAATGACACTTCCGATTCCGATTGCCTTAACTGTGGAATTGTCTCCGAATTGCACCGAGCGAGGTGATAAAAGAGTGGAGTAGGATTGGAACCATTTCCAGTGTGGAACCATGTGGGATGTTGCGCCTGAGTCGATAATGATACAGAGTTGAGATGTGGTCTTAGGATCAGATGAGATATAAGCCTGAATCCGTTGGTATAAGGCATGGTCTACATGTTTTCAAGTTACATGTTTTGGATCTGGTGGTTCCGCTTTCTGGTTGAAAGCTCCATCCACATTATTTGCCTTTTCTCTTTTGTATTTCTCCTTCAGTTCTGTAGGCCAGAACTGATAACTCCAACACTCCTGTGTGTTGTGTCCCATAGTGCGGTGGTATTCACACCACTTGTCCCCTTTGGGCTTCTTCTTCCGGTCAGATTTGGCTGCATATACTAAATCAGAGGTGTTCGGAAGCCTCAGTTTGGCATCCTCAGAGAGAATGCGGGTTTTCACCATGTCAAAAGTGAGTTTTGCCTCTTCAGTTGTGTTGATGACCGATGAGGTGAATGCATTCCACTCTGCAGTTTTAGGAAGAGAGTTTAGAAGGATAAATGCAAGGATCTTTCCATCGACAGGAAACTTCATTCCGGTGAGGCATGACTCGAGGGTACAAATGGAGGCAATGTGGTCGGAAATGTCAGATTTCCCATCCCATTCTGATGTGAAGAGTTGCCGGAAGGAGTAGAAGGCAGAGGCAAGATTTGATGCTTGGTGAAGATTTATAAGAGCATCATAGAGATCCTTCGCAGTGGTGTGCTGTTGTGTCTTGATAAGGAGTGCATCTGAGATGTGGTCCTGGATTATCCCATGTGCTTTCTCATCACATTCTATCCACTTTTGGGTGTCCTCAGTGGAACTGGCTCCAGAAGTGATTTCAGAGGTGATTTTGGGTATACCAGTTTGACTGGCACTGAGAGTGGGTGTGTTGGTTGAAATTAAGTCAGTGCCAAGGACAACACCAAGGACCTTTTCGTGCCGCAGTCTGGCTATGATGCGAAGTTTCCATATTTCGAAGTTTAAGGGTCCAGTCAAAACTGGACAGACAGCAGCAGTTTCACTGTGGTTGTGTTCAGAAGGCATTTTGGAAGGCCCAGGATATGTCAGGGCAGAGACGGAGATGGTGTGAGGTGAGTCGTATAAGAATAAGATTCCTACTAGTGTGCACTAGCGGGGCTCATAACCTGTTGGAACTATAGTAAGGGCAGGTGTACCCACTACAGTACTACATTAGCTAGAACTACAATGAAGAAACAACTGGAGTCTCATCTCAGTCACTGCCCACAGTGTGAAACACGACTGAGATGAGAGAAAAGTAACATAAAGCTAAAAATATGGGCGGAGTTGCAATCATGTAAAACTCCGGAATGTCCAAATTTGTATAAATGGAATGAGTACTGAAAGCTGAGTGTTTCTGGTCTTCCTGAGGTGGAAGTGCTTCAAGACTATCAGGAGTGGCTGCACAGGAAACTTCCAGAAGTGTCGGAAGTGTGGGAATTTTGGAAACATCGGAAGTATTGGAAGATATACAGAGTTACACTTTGACATCAGGAAGCAAAGGGGACGAGGACGCGGAGGGAGCCAGAGGAGTGAGAGCATGAACTAGCTCTCGGTTGTATCAGTCGATGTCGCCAAGGAATTCACTGAAGGTGAACTGATGGGCAAGAGTATGGAATGCTCCGAGAGCATTGTGGTGGGCTTCAACAATGTATCTGGTGGCAGGGCGTGCAGCGGGGATAGCGTCAAGTTCCCTGATGGTTTGGTCCATGGTGGTGAGGTACAAATGGAGACGTTGCAGGGTGTGCAAAGGAGAGCCAAAGTCTAGATGGTTGCCTAGGACAAGTCGTAGATGTGGATTGGAAAGGTGGTAGTTTACGCTGTGAATATAGTCTACGTTTGGGGTGCCGTCACGAAGGCGGCTGGCATAGATGGGGGTATCTACGGATTCAATGACTAGGAGGTCCTCTGACGAAGATGCGTGTTCTGGGGACGAGGGGCGAGGAGTGGGATGAGGCAAAGGAGGACTGGAGAGATCATTGATGATGGTAGGGATGGCAAGGGACAAGGGAGGCGGATTGGCGTCAGTGAATGACAAGGTGTAGAGGTTGGAAAATGTGTCAAGCGGAGATGGGGAGCTTTCTTCATCCTCAAAGTGGATGAGCATGGGGCGAGTGAGAGTGGTCATCGTCGTCATGGTTTGGGAGCAGAGGACTGGGGAAAGAAGACGGAGGGGTGAAGCTTCTTATAAGCTTCCAGGGTGGACTTGGAATGTTTCATGTCCCGCTCAGGAACCCAGGAGTCTTCTTCCGTGGTATATCCCTTCCAATGGATCAGGAAGGAACGGGCTGTTGGAGCTCCTCTGTGGCGCAAGATCTTCTTGATCTCATACTCTTCTTCACCATCAATGAGGTCAGGGGGTGGCGCTGGGTAGTTTGGACCATGAACGGAGTTCTCATGATAGGGGGTTAGAAGGGAGGCATGGAAGACCGGATGGATCTTCTATGTTTTGGGGAGGCGCAGTTGGTACATAATGGGAGACAACACCTTCACAACAGTGAAGGGTCCTTCCCGTTTTGGGGCGAACTTTGGGTTGACAATGTGACGTTTCAGGTTTTGTGCTTCCAGCCAGACCTTGTCTCCTTTAGCGAAAGGAGAGAAGCCTTGGCGGGTATGGGAAGCCATGACCTGGCAGGCAAGTTTGTGGGCAGCGAGAGCTTCATCGCGTGCTGCAGACAGCTCTTGGAGGCATGTTTCTACTGCAGGAATGTGGGAGTCGGAGATGACTGTGGAAAGGGCACGGGGTTCATAGCCCATCATGAGAAAGAACAGCAACTTACCGGTGACAGAGTGGGGGTGGTGATTGTGTGCAAATTCAGTGTGAGAGATTTTAGTTGACCATGAGGCCGGGTTTGAGCCACAGAAAATCCGGAGATACATTTCAACCTCCTGGTTGACACGTTCTGTTTTGCCGTTGGACTGTGGATGGTACATATGCTGTGGACAAGGACAAGTCGTAGTTTAGGAGCCTTCCAAGCTCCTTTGTGAAGGCTGAGGCAAATTGTGGTCCTCTATCAGAGATGACCTTGTCGTAGAGGCTGAAGCGAAGGAAGACTTTATGGAAAAAGAGTATCGCCACTCCTTCTGTGGTGCAAGTTTTCTTGGTGGGGCAAAGAATTACCCCCTTAGTAAGGCCATGGTCGACCACAACCAGTAAAGAGTCAAAGCCATCCGAGGTGGGGAGATCGGTGATCAGATCGCAGGAGATCTGTTGGAAAAAACGAGAGGCATGGGAGTGGATGGCGGTAAGCGGGGGCATAGTGGGGTGAGTGTTTGCCTTATTTTGTTGGCAAACCGAGCAGCCAGAGATGTACTTCCGGACGAATTGGACAAGGCCTGGCCACCAGTATTCCTGAGCGACCAGCTGACGAGTTTTCAAGTAACTGGGATGACCGGCGGTTTCGTGATCGTGGCAACGCTCCATGATAGAGCGGTGAAGAGCTTCGTCCATGGGGACGTAGATGTGGCCTTTGTATGTAAGGATGCCGTCGGAGTAAGTCCAGTCAGTAAGACGGGAACAAAGCGTGGTGGGCAAAGGCTTTTTGTTACGCTTAGTCCCGGGTAGGGCCTTAGCATAGACCTTTGGTAGCTTTGGTCGTAGTTCCATGAAGTCCTAGGACTTAGTCGCTGTGATGTAGGAACAAAGCAAAATCAATGGGCAAAGCTAGTAGCCCAAGAGTTCGGAGTCAAGAGAGTAGATTGTTTGTAAAGGTAAGATCTAGCTTAGAGTACAAGTATTCGAGACAACGGTTTATATACTATGTGGAATGCACAGCAGCACTAGAAAAGAGAAGTGGTGTGATGTAGTAGGAATTATGTGATTGGTCATCGAGAATAGATCAAGAAATGAAGATCAAAAACGAGAACAAGGGAAACACAGCCCATGATGGCTGTCAACAAAACAACTGTTCAAGTAAGCAATAGTTCAATCAGGTGAAACGCCAGTAAAGCAACATGACAACGAATGATAAAGAAAAGAATAAACTGCCCACCCATGTCTCTCGCATGTCCTCATAGACAAATCATAACATTACCCCCTTAGTACGCAAGAAGTCTCCATACTTTCTTAGATCAAGTGGGCCCGGTTGTGGTCAATCATGGATGGAGGCTCCAGCATCACTCCTGGCGTTGTCATCATCTGCCAAGTCATCATCCGTATGGTCAGGTAGATCAGGTCCTCTTTCCACATCGGTGAGATCAATTTCTAGTTTGGTAACTCGAACGGGGAGAGGCTATGGAGAGGCGACGAAGGAAGGTGCTGGAGTATCGATGAAAGTGGTGGTAAGGTCAATTGAGGAGGTATTGGAGGGAGAGATGGATCTAGGATTGGATAACAATCCTCGCCAGTTAACTCGAACGTGACGAAGCTGCGTGTCTGGGTTGGGTATGATAGGGATCGGTACCCGAAAGGGCAAGTCAGGGTCATAACGTCGAGACCCAATGTCCTTGACATAATTGCAGTAGGAACAATCGGAAAATGGACATCTTCCCTGGTAACTATGTCCGATCTGATGGCAGACAATGCAGGTGCGGTTGTTCATGGGGTGGTCAAGAGGGATGGGGCCAAAGGGGCGAGCGGTGAGACGGACATGAGCGAGTTGTTCTGACTCGGAGAACTGATTAGGCGTATGAAAGTGAAGTCGTTGGAGGTGGTGAAAGTTGGCTGCAACAATCAAGTCGTTGATACCAGCCTCGTGTAACGCCACAAGGATTCCCTTTCGTTGTTTCTCGTAGATATCACGAAGCATCCCCCCCAGTGCAGCTGGGGCTTCAACCATGTTTTCTACGACAGGAGTGATGAGTGAAAGATGGGCATTTTGGTAGTACGTGTGAATAAGTCCATCTAGGATAGAGTTCTTTTCAACAAGAGCGTTGATACAAGAAGAGAGATGAGAATTTTCTAGGAACATGACGATGACCCGAAGGTCCTGGTCATCAATGTCAGGTCCACATTTGTGGGCAGCATTGGGTACCTGTGGAGTTCCGGGAGAGGAGGTGGGGATGGGAGTATAGACCATGTTTACAAAGTTGAAGTGCAATGGAAAGAAGTCGAGTGGAGGTGAATTCTGATGGAGGGAATGTACTGGGATGTACCCATTTATAATCGTTGAGAATGTCCTTGGCATTTCCCAGATTACGTTCTAGTTCCCATGAATTGTCAGCTGATGGATAGCCCTTCCATTTGATCAGAAATTCCCATTGTCTTGGGGATCCCCTGTGCCTCAGGACTGCCTCAACTTCGTATTGTTCCTCACTGGAGATTAAGTCAGGGGGTGGCATGGGAAAGTTTGGGCCATGTACGTGGTTTTCATGATATGGTGATAAAAGGGACGCATGGAATGTGTTGTGGATTTTCCAGGTCTTTGGTAGTTGTAGTTTGTAGGTGACGGGGGATAGCACTTCGGTGATGGTGAAGGGGCCTTCTCGTTTGGGAGCAAATTTGGGATTGAAGATGGATCATTGAAGGTTTCATGCCTCGAGCCAAACTTTGTCTCCTTTTCTAAATGGGGTAAAGGTCCCTTTAGTTCGTGATTTCATCACCTGTTGTGCCAGAGCATGTGCTGCCAACGCTTCGTCCCTGGCTGCGGACAAGGCTTTGATCTGATCTTCCACCTTTGGTACGTTTGATTCAGCCAAGATGGTGGGGATGCAGCAGGGTTCATATCCCATCATCAAATAGAATGGAGATTGTGATGTGACGGAGTGAGGGCAGTGATTGTGTGTGAATTCTGCCATGTCAACGTGTTTGCTCCATGTGGTAGGTTGATTTCCACAGTAGATGTGGAGGTAGGTCTCAACTTCTTGGTTGACACATTCCGTTTCTCCATCTGTTTGAGGGTGGTATGCAGTGGAGAGGGAAATGTCGTATTTGAGGAGTCGTCCTAGCTCTTTGGCAAACTGAGAGGTGAATTGGGGACCACGATCAGAGATGATTTTGTCATAAAGTCTGAATCGTTTGAATACTTTTTTGTAAAAGAGAAGGGCAACGCCTTCTGCCGTGATGGTTTTCTTAGTGGGGCATAGAATTACCCCCTTAGTAAGCCCATGGTCGACCATGACCAAAAGGGAATCAAAGCCGGCGGAGATGGGGAGATCGGTGATTAAGTCACAGGAGATCTGTTGGAAGGGTCGGGAGGAAGAGGAAGGAATGGGAGTTGATGGTGGTCGAGTCGGATGAGTATTGGATTTATTTTGTTGGCATATGGCACATCCAGTCACGTATTTGCATACCATAGTAGCAAAGCCTGGCCACCAATATTCTTGAGCAACAAGTTGTCAAGTTTTAAGATTGCCCAGATGTCCTACTGATGGATGATCATGGTGTTGGGCAATAACGTCTTTTCATAATGTTCCTTCTGGGGGAACATAAACCCTTCCTTGATATAGCAATATTCCATTGGTGAATTGCCAATCAGAGAGTCGGGATCTGAATTTGGAGGGAAGTCCTTCCATTGCCTGTAGCGTATCTAATATGAGCGGGTCGGATAAGGAAGAGGCGTGGAGTCGATCATGGAATGTGGTGTCAATAGATCGTACAAACAGATGAGCAGGGAGAAGGGTGATGTCATCGTTGTCGTCATCAGTGGAAGATAGTAGATCCAGTCGTCGGGATAATGCATCTGGTGCTACGAGTGCCTTCCCGGGGACATGGTCAATGTGGAGGTCGAAGTCCACAAGATCAAGCATCCAATGAGCTTGGCATCGGTTCAACTTCTGGGGTTGACGGAAGTAGGTGAGGTTTTTGTGATCCGTCCACACTTGTACCGGGAAGGGGGATCCTAGGAGGTAATGTCTCCACGCCTGTAAGGCTCCAATGACCACTAAGAGTTCTCGGTCATAGATGGCATAGTTACGTTCAGCTTGTCCGAACGTCTGTGATAGATAGCTGCAGAGATGCCAGTCTCCATTGCCATCTTGTTGAAGTAGTACCCCTCCTGAAGCATGTTTGGATGCGTCGGTAGCAATGGCGAAAGGTCAAGAGACGTCTGGGAAGGCGAGGACGGGTTTTGAGATGAAGATTGTTTTAAGACTATTAAAAGCCTTGGTGCAGGCGTCTGTCCATGCCCAGGGAGCATCCTTTTTTGTAAGGTCAAGAAGAGGTCATGCAATGTCAGAGTAATGGGGAATGAATCGTTGGTAGAAGTTGGCGAAGCCTAAGAATGACCGAATATCTTTGACTTTGGTTGGTGTTGGCCATTCGTTGATCCCTTTAAGTTTTGTAGGGTCCATAGCAATTTGTCCTGGTTGGATGATCATGCCCAGATAGTCTACTTCTTTGACGTTGAATCTACATTTCTCCAATTTGAGATAGAGGTCTAATTTCTTCAATCGCTGAAGAACCCTTTTGGTTCGTTCAATGTGGGTTTGTTCGTCAGGGGAGAAGATCAGGAGATCATCCATATAGACGACTAGCCATCCTTCAGTGATGAGGTCTCGGAAGGAGTCGTTCATGAATCATTGGAACGTGGGAGGGGAGTTGGTCATGCCAAAGAACATGACCATCAGTTCAAAGAGTCCTTTGTGAGTGATGAAGGCGGCTTTCCATTGGTCTCCATCCCTTATTCGGACATTGTTGTACCTCCATCAGACGTCAAACTTAGTGAAGACCTTAGCATCCTTTAGTTTATCCATGAGGTCAAAGATCAGGGGAAATGGGTATGCGTCTCGGACCGTATGTTCATTGAGGTATCGGTAGTCTTGGCAGGGTCGGAGTCCTCCATCCTTCTTTTTGACAAAGAAGAAAGGAGATGCCTGTGGAAAGGTCGAAGGTATGATCTTCCCTGCCACTAAATTTTCCTCAATAAAATCCTCCGTCGCCTTCTTTTCATCAGGGGATAGGGGGTAGATTTTTGCGATTTTCGGGGTGAAGGAGTCTTTGAGGTTAATGGGGTGATCATATGGTCGTGATAGAGGAAGATGGTTGGTAGATTCCTTTTAAAAGATGGAGGCAAATGCCTGGTACTCCTCTGGTAGTTCAGTCTTTTTCTTCGTCTCATCCATGGCTAGTTGGGTAGACATGGTGGTTTTCCCGATGGTACGTTCCAGTTTTTTGGTTATGGTGGATGTAGGGAAGAAGTAAGAGGCTGATTTCTGAATTCATTGGAGAGTGTAAGTGGAGTACGCTCTTCGGAGGTATCCATCCGGCGTTTCCTTTCCATTAAAGGGATTTGTTCTTTCTATCAGCTCTTTTCGGGGTCTGGACGATGATGTTTTCGGGGCTCTCTTTTCCAGATTTTGTCCGACCGAGGAAATGTGAGTAAAGTAGAGATTCGTGGACTCGTCTTTCTCCTGATCAATGTCTATGGTTTTCTTCTTCCAGTCAATTTTAGGGTTTGCCTTTTGGAACCAAGGCATTCCGAGAATAGCATTTTCTCAGCCCAGATGCATTACATAGAAGAACACCTTTTGTGTCACCGTTGCTAGGCAGACGTAGAGGGTGACTCCGAATCTGATGGGTCCTTTACTATTTTGAGTTTGGTCGGCGTTTCGTACGATGAAGAGAGAGTTCAGTTTCTCGAGCGGGATTTTGTGTTTGTGGACGAAGTCCCAATCAATGCATGAGATGTCAGCTCCAAAGTCTAGGAGGACAAAGGTATTGACGACTTTTAATGTTCGGTTTGGGCATACAAGTGAAGCAGGTGCAAGAAAAGTTCTGGATTCACTGTTTGCTACTATTACAGGTGAACATTGTGTTGAGGTAGAGGGTCCTTGCGTCGAATGAGGCCTTCTTTTCAAAAATCCTGTTCGAGTGCCTTCTGCAATCGGGATATGTAGGGTTCTTCTTCTTCATCCTCTATCTCCTCCAGCTTGGGGAGTTCATCATCCTTGGTCATCTCCCTGACCTTCCTTTCTTCCTTCGGCTTGGTGGTTACCCTCCTCTCGTCCCTAGTTCGGCTGGTCTGTCCGTGGTTCGGACAATCTCTCATCAGTCCTCTTTTCCCACAAGTGAAGCAGAGTCCCTTGCGCCGGTACCCCTCTTGTTGTTCTCGAGAGAGGCGGACGCGATCAACGTCCATGGTGTTGGGGTCTTTGGTGTGAGAGTTGGAGGTTCCAGGGAGATAGGTGCAGGTGGTGGAGAAGGGAGTCCTCTTTTTCAAGGCAGGGTGACGAGAGGAGAGTTGATCAAAGTGGTCATGGTATGCTTGGAATTCTTCTGCTTTCATGTACCAATCCTTTATAGTAGTAGGTTTGGTTCCTGAGTGATAGATTTGTCGAGTAAGAATGGGGTGAAGTCCCTCTGCGAAGAGTCTGCAGAGGACCGTTTCATCTGTGACAAGGCTTCAAGCTGTGGCGATCTTAAATTGGGAGATGTAGGAGGTGATGTCATCTCCTTTCTAGGTCAGATGTTGCATTTTGGTAAGAGCTTGTCCAGGTTGGTCGGTGGTCAGGAAGCTCTTTTCAAGGTCTTTAATAAACTGGTCATATGTTCCAAATGTTTTGGAAGTAATGACTTTGGAAGTGAAGGTGGTGGCCCAGGCTTCAGCAGCTCCCTTCTTCATGAACGAGAGGATAAACGCAATGCATTTCTCATCGGAGTCATAGGTAGCGGTGTTGACGAGAAGGTATATCTGTGCTGAGTTGAGCCATCCGGTGAAAGTCTCTTCCTTTCCATCATAGTCTGAGGGTACACCAAGGCGTAGTTCTTTTGAGGTGGTGGTGTTGCTCATAGTGGAAGGGGAAGGGGTTCGAGTGGGAGGATTAGGAGCGGGTGAGGGAGGGGGATGTGCTGGTTGAGAGATTCAGGGGCAAGCAGGGTTCTGGGGATTCTGGTAGGGGTTTTGCCACGAAATGATGGGCAATCGTAGTGACTACTAGATAGTAGTTGTTCAAGAGGGAAGCTAGATCTTTTGTTACGCTTAGTCCTGGGTAGGGCCTTAACATAGACCTTTGGTAGCTTTGGTCGTAGTTCCGTGAAGTCCTAGGACTTAGTCGCTGCAATGTAGGAACAAAGCAGAATCAATGGGCAAAGCTAGTAGCCCAAGAGTTCGGAGTCAAGAGAGTAGATTGTTTGTAAAGGTAAGATCTAGCTTAGAGTACAAGTATTCAAGACGATGGTTTATATACTATGTGGAATGTGCAGCAGTGCTAGAAAAGGGAAGTGGTGTGATGTAGTAGAAATTATGTGATTGGTCATCAAGAATAGATCAAGAAATAAAGATAAAAAACAAGAACAAGGGAAACACAGCCCATGATGGCTGTCAACGAAACAACTATTCAAGTAAGCAATAGTTCAATCAGGTGAAACGCCAGTAAAGCAACATGACAACGAATGATAAAGAAAAGAATAAACCGCCCACCCATGTCTCTCACATGTCCTCATAGACAAATCGTAACACTTTTCAAGGGCATGGAGGTGAGTCATGACCAATGGGTCATCTGTGGAGTGTGTGGCAATGAGGTAACGCAACGAGGCATCAATGAGGCGGATGAAGAGCGATGGGGGAAGCAACGTGGTGCCCTCATTGTCAGTGGCATCATCGGAGGGAAGAAGGTCTGGACGGCAGGAGAGTGCATCTGGACTGGCGAGGAGTTTTCCAGGGATGTGGATCATTTTCAGATCAAAGTACAACAGATCAAGAAGCCAGTGTGCCTGGCGGCAATTGAGAGTCTGAGGGGCATGGAAATACGTCAGGTTCTTGTGATCTATGAATACCTGGATGGGGAACAAGGAGCCGTGGAGATAATGACGCCACGACTTGAGGGCACGGATGATGGCAAGGAGTTCACGGTTGTAAATGTCGTAGTTACGTTTCGTGGGGGAGAAGCTCGTGGACATATAGGAACAGGGATGCCAGTCCCCATTGACGTCGGTTTGGAGGAGGATAG
>JBBPUD010000708.1:0-11361 GCA_038094475.1 Phylloporus aff. rhodophaeus
TGAGGCAGACTCGTTGGGGGTGGCGAGGAGCAGCGACGTGGCAATGGGGACATGTGTAGAGAGTGCACTTGTCTCGGTAATGACCAACCTGGTTACACCAAAAGCAACGGGTGATGTTGGTCACAGGGGGGCATACATAGGGATTATTCAAGAGACGAGTGGGGGCGGAGAGGATCTCGAGGTTGCCGACACAAACGATGTAGGTTTTGTTGATTTCTCAAGTGATAGGATCGAGGTAACGGTCACTGCCGGGAGGATTGAGGACGAATGGGACAACGTCATCTTCAGGAAGAACAGGTGCAGGGAGAGGAGTTGCAGGGGAGATTGACGAAGGGGAAGAAGTACAAAGGGCAAGGGGCAAAGGTTCGGAAGAAGGAGGTTCAGAAGAGAGAAACATAGCAATGTTCTCAAGATATTCTGCGTGTTCATCGAGGAACAAAGTGAGAAAGATAGGGCGAAAGACAGGGTATAGAACACTGATCGGAAGTTGTGCGACAAAACTATGAAAATTGAGGATGTGAAGTAACTCAAGGACTTGTCCTGTGAGGCCGTTCAAGGATTTGTGTACAGGAAGGCCATATGCCACAGGGAGGTCATTTGGTGCTACATGAAAATGGAAATTCTGTGCGGTGTGAACACTGTGATAAAGTTTGACTAGTCCTTGTATGGCGAGGTCTTCTTTGTAGAGGGGCATCCGTTCAAGGAGGAGGACGAGCGATGGTTTAGCCAAGATACTAGCAAAAAGGACTTTCCAAGCATGGTCAGGGAGAAGGTATGAATGTACTGGAGTTGTACGTAGTGTAGACCAGTGATTCGGGAGAGAGTTCGATGAGGAAGAGGAGCGAGAAGTTGGGAGAGGTGAGGGAGTGGACATTACAGGGATGGAGTGGCCTTGGCGGGAGAAGAGGAAGGGGGCAAAGTTGGTATATACAACCAGGTTAAGAAAAAGGTAAGCCCGAGGGTGAGCGAGCAGAGCAAGATGATCCAGAAGGTTATGAGATATGCGAAGCAAAATTTGCGCATGCAGTAATTTGGGAGGAGCCTCACGGGGAGATCACAACGTCCGAGTCACTGCAGCGTTCATTGCAATTGATGGAGCCTTTTGTAGTCCTTGAGGAAGTCTTGGGCATGCATGAGATTTGCCTCGGGTTCCCATGTATTCTCAGCCGAGGAATAGCCCTTCCATGCAGTCAGGTACCAATGTCGGCCAGGGGGTCCCTTGTGGGATAGAATTGCTTCCACCTCATACTCTTCTTCATCATTGATAACGTCAGGAGGAGGCTGTGAAAATGATGGGCCGTGTATGTCGGTTTGTCTGAAGGGGGATAGCAGTGTAGTATGGAATATGTCGTGAATTTTCCAGGTACTGGGAAGCCTTAGCTGATAAACCAAGGGGGAGATTACGCGAGTGATTTCGAATGGACCATGACGTTTGGGGGCGAGTTTTCGAGAAGGGTAAGGGATGCATAGATTGGTGGCTTCCAGCCACATGTGATCCTCTACTTTCCAAGGGGAGAATCCTTGTGTGGACCTCTTGGTCATGGTGAGGCGAGCGGAGTCATGCACAGTGAGGGCCTCTTTTCGGGCTTCTTCCAATGCAGAAAGCCGGGTTTCTAGGGCAGGGATAAACGTCTTCCCGATCACTGGGAAGTTCCTGGGTTTATATTTGAGCATCAAGGAGAAAGGGGAGACCTTAGTGGAGCTGTGCGGGGCCGTGTTGTGATGGAACTCGGCAGTGGTGATGTGATCCGCCCATTGATGAGGGTTGTTACCACAAAAGATCCGCAGGTATGTTTCCAGTTCCTGGTTGGTATGTTCAGTTTGTCCGTCAGTCTGGGGATGATAGGCAGTGGAAAGTTTGAGGTCGTATTGGAGGAGGCGGGCGAGTTCTCTAGCAAGTGCAGACGCAAACTGTGGTCCTTGGTCAGAGATGATGGAGTCATATAGGCCAAAGCATTTGAAAACGTGGTTGAAGAAAAGTTTTGCTATGCCAGCAGCATCGATGGTTTTAGAGCAAGGGCATAAAATTACCCCCTTCGTAAGGCCGTGGTCGACCACAACCATGATAGAGTCGAAGCCATTGGAATGGGGAAGATCAGTGATGAGGTCTACAGACAGTTGGCAGAATGGAAGGGAGACAGAGGATGGGATCGGTTGAAGCGGGGGAATGGTGGGATGGGTGTTTACTTTGTTTTGCTGGCATATAGCACAGCCTGCGATGTAGTTTCGAACAAAGGTGGCCAGACCAGGCCACCAAAAGTTGTGTTTGACAATAGACTTTGTGTGGAATTGTCCCATGTGACCAGTTGTGGGGGAGGAATGTACGGTGGCAAGGAGGACTTGTCGAGAAGCGGGAGGAACATATAGGTGTCCCTTGTAGAATAACTGAGCGTCTTCATAACGCCAGTTAGCTAGAGCAGAGCGAGGAAAGAGTGGGGAGCCATTGGCAAGGTTGTGGAGGGCACGAAGGACAAGGGGATCAGAGGGGGAGGACAGTTGGATTCCTTTGACTAGAGAGGTATCGAGGGCATTGACGACCACAGGGTCAGGGAGGATGGAGGTGTCGGTGTTGTCATCAGCGGTGTCGATATGATCTTGGTGAGAGAGTGCATTGGCCGGTCCCATCTGAGAACCTGGGGTGACCTTCCAGACAATGTCATAGTCTTGGAGGAAGAGTAACCATCGAGCTTGTCAACAAGAGAGTTTACGGGGATCCTTGAGATAAGATAGATTTTTATGGTCCGTGATGACAGTGACAGGGTGCTCAGTGCCTAGCAGATACTGGCGCCATTCCTGAAGGGTGAGGATGACGGCGAGAAGTTCTCGATCATAGATGTCATAGTTTCGCTCAGCCAGAGCGAAAGTCTTCGAGAAGTAAGCGCAGGAGTGAAGATCACCGTTGCTGTCTTCCTGCAAAAGGACAGCTCCGGCAGCAAGGAAGGAGGCGTCGGTCATGACGTAAAACTGGTGAGAGATGTCGGGGAGTGCGAGGACAGGGGTGGATGCAAAGATTAGTTTTAGGCGAGTGAACGCCCTGTCTTGGTGACGGGTCCATTCCCATTTCTGGTCTTTCCACATGAGGAGTACGAGGGGAGCAACAATGTCAGAGAAGTTGGGGATGAACTTGCGATAGAAGTTGGCAAATCCAATGAAGCTATGGATGCCTTTCACAGAGGTCGGCGGCTTCTAATCTTTAATTGCAGAGAGCTTGGTGGGATCCATCTCAACTCATCCTTGGCCAATAATCATGCCTAGGTACTCCATCCGTGGTTCATCAAAGGAGCATTTGGAAATCTTTACCGAGAGTCCATGCTCACGAAGTTGTTGGGGTACTCGTTTGGTCCTGGAGTGATGTAGCTCGATGTCATGTTGGGTGTGGATACCAAGGTTGTCCATGTAGATTTTAAGCCAGAGCTCGGAGATCATGTCGGTGAAGATATGGTTCATGAATGCTTGGAACGTGGAGGGGGCATTGTTGAACCCAAAGAACATGATGGTGGGCTCGAAGAGACCAAGAGGGGTGATGAACGCCGCTTTCCATTGGTCAGACTCCTGAATACGAATGTTGTTGTACCCCCATCTAATGTCGAGCTTGGTGAACAACGTTGAGTCTTTCATGTCGTCGATGAGTTCAGAGATGAGTGGTAAGGGATATGCGTTTCGGACAGTGTGGGAGTTGAGATAGCGGTAGTCTTGGCATGGACGTAGCGAGCCGTTTTTCTTGGGTACGAAGAAGAACGGTAAGGCTTGGGGGGACTTGGATGGGATGATGCGACCCGTGGCAAGGTTTTCTTCAACAAACTTTTTACAAGCTTCTTTCTCGGCAGGGTTCAAAGGGTATACTTTGGCAATCTTTGGGACAAAGGATGGTTTGAGTTCTATGGTGTGGTCGTAGTCTCAGTGTTGGGGGAGAATGTTGAATATGGCTTCAGCAAAGACGTCAGCAAAGTCCTTGCACCACGTTGGGAGTTCTGTCTCGGTGGGGATGTTTTCTTAGGCAAGCTGGGTAGACAAGGATATCTTTTGAAGGGTTTCTGGGGAATCTTGGAAAGTCGCATGTTGGCCCAGTCCACATCAGGGTTCCATTGTTGGAGCCATGGTATTCCGAGGATGATTTGTGATCTGCCGAGAGAGGTGACCATGAATTCGACCTTTTGAGAGAACGAAGGGAAGGAGACTTGTGCGAAGAGTTTCCACTTGATGGTTCCTTTTTTGTTCTTGGTACCATCAACGTTGTATGCAACAATGGGTTTACGAAGTACTCGGCATCCTAGCCTGAGTCTGGGGACGAGGGAGATGTTGATGAAATTTCCTGAGGCGCCACTGTCAAGCAGAGCAGTGGTGTTGATGGTTTGCTTAGGTACTTGTAGTGAAACGGGGAAATAGAATGCGTTTTCATTTTGCATGGCTACAAGTACATGAGGGGAAGAGGATGTCAGGGCATCTTCCCTCAGAGAAAATCCTTTACATCAAGGAGAGAAATTTCAGGGGGAGTGCCTTTCCTAATGGCTGCCATGCGAGCCTTTTGGGTGTGGAACTGCGTAGATTTGTCGATCCACATGTTCAGGTCTGTGGGGAGGTTACTCATGGATATAACCATGTCAGTGATCTTTTGGTCACATCCCGTGGCGAAGTAACCGATGAGCAACTGTTGGTTGGTGATGCCAGACTTGGCAGCAGTACCCAGGAAATCAGAGATGTACTTCTGGAAACCATCATTGATGGTGTTGTCAGGTTCTCGGAGGGCGGTCTGGCGAAGGTATGGGAGCTGGAGGCGGGCAGTGTTACAGGACATATTTTTTGCCTCTTCATAAGAAGTCTATTGCACTCACGTTTGCCCTTATCGGCTAGTCCGATCAGGAGATATGCCTCTATCTCTTCTTATCTTATCTTATCAAGGAGTCACAGCCAGATTAGATCGTAAGTGCTGGCCTTGATCACAGACTCACCTAGACTTCTATGACGTCACTATGACATCATGGGCTGGACCCTCTTTCACCTCTTCACGATTCACCCATGCCTCAACCATATGTTTCTCAAACATGTTTCACCATGCTTCCCTTCCATTCTTTCACAGCCTTTATGATACATGCTTCATCCTTATGTTTCAGGGTATAGGGTAGACCCTTATACGGACAGATCGTTAGATACGGTCACAACATGTACATACATTATAGATAGTATATAAAGACCCAAGGACCCAGCGCTGGTTTCTCCAGTCTGGTTCTCCTTGGAGATTTCCCTTGAGCCATACCCACCTTTCCTAAGTCCTAAGGATCTAGTGCAACCTAGTCAGAGCCCTAGTGGTTCAAGGTTGTTTCATTAGAACCAGACTTATATCTTACAACTACCTTGCACAAGACGGGTTCTTTCACTAGAACTTAACATCTTGCTACCTCACGTTCAAGAAAGTCAACGGACTTGTGAACACCAGACGACGTTCCACATGACCTATCTTTGGTGCACATCACGTGACGCAGAAGGGTGCTTACAAAAGCTAAACAGTGGCTTACATGTGACACCATACGCTTACACCGATCTTCCTCCCCCTGTGGAAGGCAACGTGCCTCAAGGTTAGGAATCCTTTACCCTTATAGGTGAAGAAAGGAAAGGACATGAAAAGTGTAGAGCCCACCAAAAGACGAAGCTGCGCTTCACTCCTATTAGACGCATACAAAAGCCATTACCCACGAAAGCATTGAAACGATCTTTGCTTCATCATGATCTTCACTCTCCTCATTCTCACCCCTACATTTGTCATCCTCTATTGCATCTGGAATGCAGTTCCCCGAGGGAATCCTGCGATGATACGCATCATGTGGGCTAGAGGATTTGTCGAAATAGCCATTGCAGACACTCTACTTTGGTACACTGCAGAAAAAGCGGCAAGGGAGAATAGAGAAGGAGATGAAGAAGAAAGACCTCGTGACTTAGAGCACGATGAGGAGTTACTGGCAGAAGAAAACTGCCAAGCTCAAAGAGGACGTGCTAGAGATGCATTGCCACCATATGGATTGTCACGTGCACCACGTTACCAATGGCATCCACAAGAATTAGGAATCAATGATGAGGAAGGAACTCTCGTTGATGACGATGAAAACCCTGAGATGGCTGAGCAGCAGCCACAACAACAACAACAAGAGGATCCGGAAAGACCCGAGAATCCTACACCCAATAGAAGTCACTCACCAGATGTTCCTATTGATGTCACTTCATGGGAAGCAAACGATGGCTGGGATGACTTACCCGCAGCCCAAGACCACCCGTGGAGAACACAAGATGATGCCGCTTCATGGAACGGAACTGAAGTATGGCAGTCAGGAGGTCCACGATGGGTAGAAGATGGAGATAAAAACCTTCTTACCTATGACCCAGTTCAACCCACGCCACAAGAAGCGATTGAACTTTTTGACATCGCCTTCCACAGCATATATGGTTTCAATTTCCAAACCATAATAAACGAAGTTCCTGAAGTCCTTCATGTTGAAGCAGTGCCGGACACACCTTTGGACGCATCTGTAATAGTGGAAGCCCATCCAGAAGAAGATGTTCTGATGGCACCACCATCACAACAAGAAGAAAGAAGGAGTACCCCACCTTCTTATCATCACACCCCGATTCCAGCAGAACATGCCGTAATCGAAGATTTGATCGAGATTCCACATGTCGATCAAGAAGAAGAAGTACTGTTTGAAATGCCACACATAGAAGTACGCATTTCTTCAGAAGAGGAAGATGATCCTCTATATGACGTTGCCCCTATTGAAACTCCAGATGAAGAGAGTTTCCCGGGTATCTCCCAAGTTTTGGATGAAGAAGAATGTTAGACTTCTTCTATGTCCTGGGATGACAGAAAACTCAGCAATGACTCATTATGAAGATGAGATCATTTGAACGATGAATTTTTCTTGACAAATTTTCTTGATAACAGACTCTTATGGTACGACGGTACACAATGTATTTGAAACCTCCTGGGAAGAGGTTAAAAGCCCACAAGTACGAGCAGACAAAGCTCGTGACAACAAAGGAAAAAGCTGGGACCCTGAAAATTGTGTCCACGGCATGTCATTCGAAGAAGCATGAGCATTCTTCCGAGATGTGGAAGATGCCGAGAACAAGAGATCCCGATCTTCGCAGGGAAAAGATCGTGCCTAAAGGACTTATCTGGGTGTCCAACGGGCAAAGAAAAGAAAAAGATAACATTTTCGCTAAACACTTCGAACAGATATGAGTCTTTGTTTGTTGATTCTGACACGGACTTTTACGATACTTCTTTTACTTCTACCTCACCGTCAACGGGGCCTGTTCCTAGTGGACAGCTTGCCAGGGACGTTAAACCTGGGCTTAATTCCATTATTCCCCCATTTGAACATTTTTCTACTGACGTACAAATCCCAGACGAAGGACTATTCTGCAGATCTCTCATGCTCAAGAATGAGCTAAGCATAGATCTCAAGATCACCCCATATAAGAAAAACCACAAAAACAAGTCTTTCATCAAGGTTTCGGCATTGCTTGATAGCGGTGCTAATGTTATTTTCATTGACAAGTCTTTTGCGGAACACTTACGCCTTCCGCTTGTTCTTTTACCATGACCCATACGCGTCTTCAATGTTGACGGAACACACAATGCTGCTGGAGATATCACACACACAGTTGAACTCTTGATTGAGTTCCAGGGACACTGTGAGAAGGTGTTAGCTGAAGTAACAGATCTCGGCAGACAGCGAATGATCCTGGGATACTCTTGGCTCAAAAGGCACAACCTCTCTATTGATTGGACCACAGGCGAAGTCCACCTTACGTCATGCTCCGAAGAATGCAGATCCCTCCAGGAAAAATCGGTGTTCGTACACCTTATTGAGAAAGAAGAAGAAGATATCCAATACTAGGTGATTGCCACCATCAAACGGCTTGAAGCTGACTACGAAGAAAGACAGATACGTGTTGGGCAAGCAGTTGACAAAGAGCTTAAGAAGCTTATGGATGAAAAGAAGTCCCCAAAAGAACTCGTGCCTGAAGTTTACCACGAGTATATTTCCGTCTTCAAAGAGAAGGAATCTGAGTGTATGCCTACATGCAAACCATGGGATCACGCTATTGATCTCGAAGACACTTTTCAACCCAAGAAAGGCAGACTCATTCCTCTCTCCGTAGATGAACAAGACAAAGTCACCAGTTGGCTTGATGACCAACTTGGAAAAGGTTATATCTGACCCTCTAAATCCCCTATGACGTCACCAGTCTTCTTTGTGCCAAAGAAGGATGGACGAAAATGTATGGTCCAGGACTACCGGTACCTTAATGAGCATACTGTCAGGAACAATTATCCACTCCCCCTTATCTCCCAACTCGTTGATCGACTTCACAGAGCTAAGATGTTCACAACATTGGATTTAAGATGGGGATATAACAACGTAAGAATTAAAGAAGGAGACGAATGGAAAGCCGCCTTTGTCACCCATAAAGGAAGTTATGAACCTGTTGTCATGTTCTTCGGCCTCTGCAACTCCCCTGCTATCTTCCAAACCATGATGAATGACCTTTTCGCTGACATGGAGGATTGCGTGGTTGTATACATTGATGACGTCATGATTTTCACAAAGACAAACGATCCTGAAGAACACGCCAGGATTGTTAAAAGAGTCTTACAGTGACTCCAAGAAAATGACCTCTTTGCCAAGCCAGAGAAGTGTCATTTCCACGTTAAAGAAGTTGAATACCTCGGCATGATTGTTGGAGCAGATGGAATTAAAATGGACTCTAAGAAAGTTGACGCTATATTGGAATGGCCAGCCCCATCCAATGTCAAAGGAGTTCGAAGTTTCCTAGGTCTCGCAAACTTCTACTGCTGATTTATCAAGGATTATGCGCAAGTTGCGCGACCCTTGAACGATTTACTAAAGAAAGAACAACCCTTTACGTGGGAAAAGAGTCAACAAGAAGCGTTTGACACACTTAAACAAGCTTTCATGACAGCACCAATCTTGGCCTATCCTGATATAGATTGTAAATTCCGGTTAGAAACCGATGCATCAGATTTCGCCACGGGAGCAATGCTCTCCATATTCAAAGACGATAAATGGCACCCGGTTGCTTTTATGTCCCATAGCATGAACCCACACAAACGCAATTATCCCATAGCGGATAAGGAGATGCTGAGCATTATCCGTGCTTTGGAGCTCTGGAGACATTACCTCGAAGGTTCACGGGAGCAATTCGAAATCTGGAATGATCATGCGAATTTGCAATACTTTATGAAAGCCCAAGATCTGAATCATCACCAAGTGCGATGGGTGCAATATTTGACACGCTTTAATTATCTCTTCGTGTATAAGCCAGGCCCGACAAACACCAAAGCCGATGCTCTCTCTCGACGAGAAAATCATTCTGTGGGCCTTACCGAAGATAACAAAGGTATCACGATGATATCCCTGGAGAGGATACAGACTGCGACCACGGTCACAATCCAAGATGAAGGGGAAATTCTTAAGACACTCATTTTCAACGCTCTGGTCAGTATGAAAGAATCAGAGGTCATCACGCTATGCAAAGAAGAAGGAATCTGCGAAGAACGCGATGGATTCCTATATGATACCAAAGGAAGACTTTTCGTGCCTGAGGCACATAAAGAAGAGAAGAATTTGCGCATGCGAGTTCTCAAGTTATGTCATGATTCTCCCATAGCCGGACATCCCGGTTATGAAAAGACCATTGATTTGGTCACCCGAAGCTATTGGTGGCCCGGAGTCACTAAATTTACGAAAGATTATGTGTCACGATGCGACAGATGCGCATGCATGAAAGGGTCTAATCAGGCTATGCCTGGTCTCCTACAACCTTTACCCCTACCTGCCGGCCCTTGGCAAGACGTGTCTGTTGATTTTGTCACAGATTTACCACCGTCGAACGGCTTTGATTCAGTTTTAGTTTGTGTTGATCGCTTCTCAAAAGAAGTCGTCTTTATGCCATGCACTAAGACATCTGCGGCCCTGGACATGGCCAAACTTTATCTACACCACATTTGGAAAAATCACGGCCTGCCACGATCGATTGTATTGGATCGCGGTCCACAATTCGCAAGCCAAGTCATGAAAGATATATGCAGGCGCTTGGGAATTACCCAAAAGCTCTCCACCGCGCATCATCCTCAGACAGACGGACAAACTGAATGGATGATCAGAGATCTCCAACAGTATCTCCGCCTTTACTGCGCAGAGCACCAAGAGAATTGGACGGACTGGCTTCCATTAGCCCAATTCTCATATAATTCAAAGAAGCAAGCATCTACCGCACTATCTCCATTTGACGTCATACGCTCCTATCATCCACGAATGGGATTTGAGCAACGAGTTTCCAAGGCACCAGCTGCCTCTAGTTTCACAGACGAAATGGAAACAAATATTGACAAAGCTAAAGCAAATATCTTGGCTTCCCAAGAGCGTATGAAACGCCAAGTGGATAAATCATGCCGAGATTCTCCCACTTATGCTATTGGAGATAAAGTGTGGTTGGCAACAGAAAACTTACGTTTGACATGAGCTTCTCGGAAGCTAACGGAACGCTAGATTGGCCCCTATGAGATTACGGGACTCGTCGGCCCCAATGCAGTGTGCTTGCGCCTGCCCCGTTCCATGAGAATTCACGATGTCGTCAATATCTCATGTGTTAAACCATATAAATAAAGACTACCTGGACAACCTGTGGTTGCTCCTAATCCGGTGTTAGTTACCGAAGATCAAGAAGATCTTTATGAGGTTGACTACGTTGTTGACTCCAGATACAAAGGACGGCGCCTTGAATACCTTGTCCATTGGAAAGGTTATGATAAGACAGATCACACATGGGAACCAGAAGGACACCTCCTTCCGACGGCCAAACAGGCCATTTCTGATTTTCACTCCTCCCATCCTTCTGCGCCCCGCAAGTTGCGCATATCTCATTCAGTGTTTATTCGTCTCTTTTCTTCTCTGAAAAACTTGACTGTTTCTGCTATTGCACCCTTTGATCACCTGGAAGTTGATCCCTAGCAGGGGGGTAGTGTTACAGGACATATTTTTTGCCTCCTCATACGAAGTCTATTGCACTCACGTTTGCCCTTATCGGCTAGTCCGATCAGGAGATATGCCTCTATCTTTTCTTATCTTATCTTATCAAGGAGTCACAGCCAGATTAGATTGTAAGTGCTGGCCTTGATCACGGACTCACCTAGACTTCTATGATGTCACTATGATATCATGGGCTGGACCCTCTTTCACCTCTTCACGATTCACCCATGCCTCAACCATATGTTTCTCAAACATGTTTCACCATGCTTCCCTTCCATTCTTTCACAGCCTTTATGATACATGCTTCATCCTT